>VMDO01014189.1:0-55407 GCA_007922755.1 Pedetes capensis | reverse complement strand
TATCAGCTAGGTTTCACCTCCAAAAAGTTCCACAGCCTCCCAAAATAGCCTGTGGCCTTGAACTAGCACTCCTCTTGTTTCAGCCTCCTGTGTCACTGGAATTACAGATCTGTGCCACGGCACACAGCTTCCACTTTTTACTCTCAATTTTTACTATAAACCTGGCTAAAAGTAGCTAGCAATAGCCTTGCCACAGACTGAATGCTATACTGTTGTGAAACTTCCTCCAACAAATTAATTAATCTGTTACTGTTTCACTCAGCCTCAGGCAAAGTTTCAGGACATTGGCCAAATATAAACAAATTATCTTCCAGAATGAAACATAGATGGCCTCTAATCCAACTCTTAATAGAGTCCTTGCTCCCATCTGAAACTCATGAGCATAGTCTGCATTTCTATCAGCATTCTGGTCTTCCAAACTTTCTCACCAGAATTATCCATTATGGTTTGCTTACAGGATTCTTGGGCTTATCTAGCCCACATGGCCATACTCTTTCAAACTCCTCTTAAAAACCAGTTCTAATTACCTAAGAATCACATGGTCAGATTTAGGCATAGCAACAACCCTGCTCTGGTACCAATTTTCTGTGTTAGTTATTTTCACATTAATGTGAGCAAAATACCTAACAGAAACAACTTAAGGAGGGAAATATTTATTTTGGCTTACCGTTTCAGAGGGTCAGTCCAACATGGCAGAGATGGTGTGGCTGAGAAGCTCAGTCCATGGAGACAGGAACATGTGGCAAAAGCTCTTCACATCATAGCAGACCAGGAAGTAGAGACAGTGAGGCCAGACCAGGTACCAAGGCTTACTTTCAAAGGCCCATCCCTGGTGACCTACTTCCACCAGCTAGGTGCCACTTCCTAAAGGTTCAACAGCCTCCCCAAATAATACCACCAGCTAGGGATCAACTCTTCAAACATGGGCCTATAGGGGACATTTTATAGTCAAGCCATAACACTGTGAGATCGGGCTCAGTGTTATTTTTTAAGACTTTTTTAGAAGACAGGTTCAAATTTATGGCCAAACCGAGCAGAAGGTACATTTTCCATATACTATGTTGCTCCCACATATGCATAGCCTCCTCCACTATCAATATCCCACATCAGAGTGGTACATTTTTACAGCTAATGAACCTATCCTAATATATCTCCCAAAGCCAATAGTTTTCTTTAGGATTCACTCTAGGTGTTGTACATTTTATGGGTTTGGACAAATGTATATATGTCCATCTTTAAAGTATCATATGGAGTATTTTCACTGCCTTAACATTCCTCTATGCTCTATGTATTCATCCCTCCCTCCGTCCACAACTATTGACCTTTTTACTGTCACTGAGATTTTATCTTTTTTTTACTGCACAGAATAGCATTCCGTTGTCTGAATGTACCAGTTTACTTATCAATTTACATATTGAAGAACAACTTGGTTGATTTTAAATTTTTCCAATTATCAATAAAGTTGATGTAAACATGCATATGTAAGTTTTTGTGTGGACCTAAGTTTTAACTCTTTTGGGTAAATAGCAAGGAGAGTGATGCTTGATGTATAGTAACACTATCCTTCATTTTTAAAGAAACTGTCAAACTCTCTTTCAAAGTAGCTGTTCCATTTTGTATTTCTACTAGCAAGGAATGAAGTTTGGTCCACATTCTTACCTGCAG
The DNA here is from genome assembly GCA_007922755.1 of Pedetes capensis. Classification (NCBI taxonomy): domain Eukaryota; kingdom Metazoa; phylum Chordata; class Mammalia; order Rodentia; family Pedetidae; genus Pedetes; species Pedetes capensis. Next base: position 53,742 of record VMDO01014189.1, on the reverse strand, counting down.
CTCATTTTGGTCAGTGTTCTGGATTTTGGCAATTCTTTTTTTTTTTTTTTTTTTCCTGGTACTGGAGTTTGAACTCAGGGCCTTGTGCTTTCATGCTTTGCAAGTACTGGACCACCGAGTTCCACCCTCAGCCCATTGTTGTATTTTTTGAGACAGGGTCTGGGTAAGTTACAGAGACTGCCTCTGGTCTAGAACTTGTGATCCTCCTGCCTTTGCCTCCCAAGCTTCAGTGATTACAGGCGTGTGCTACCACTCCCGGCAGATTTTGGCAATTCAAAGTGGTACGTAATGGCAACTTCTTGTTGTAACTTGGATTTCTCTGATATATGATTGTTGTTGTTGTTAGGGGCCATCGAGTCAGTATCCGACTCATAGCAACCCTCATAGGGTTTTCAATGGCTGACTCTTTCGGGATTGCCTTGGAAGTGGATTGCCAGGTCCTTCTCCCATTTTTTGCAGTGCTGGAAATTGAACTTGGGACCTCAGAGACTGCAGCGCAGTGCCCTACCCACTGAGCTAAATCCCAGCCCCTGATATATGCTATGGAGTATCTTTTCATGTGCTTATTTGCCAGATGCGTATCTTCTGTGGTGAGATGCCTGTTTAGAATTTTGAGCCAGTTTTTAATTAGTTTGTCTATTTTTCTCATTGTTGAGTTTTCAGAGTTGTTTGGGTATTTCGGGTAATAGTCCTTAATAACAGTAGTCTCCAACACTTTTGGTACCAGGGACTGGGGTGGGGGGTATGTGGTATCAGGATGATTCAGGTGATGGGGAGAAGCTATAAATACTGATGAAGCTTCACTTGCTCACCTGCCACTCTCCTGCTGCTGTACAGCCTGGTTCTTAACAGGCCACAGACCAAGACTGGTCTGAACTCAGGAGATGAGGATCTCTTCTCCAGTATGTTGCTTGTCTCCTCAATCTCTTGACTCATCTCTACTTACATAGCTCCTTCCCCCTCCCAATATCCCTAGCATGAGTGCTGCCAGCTGGCATTTAAGCCATTTGGTGGCAGCTGTTCACACTATACTCCCCTGGGCCACTTCTAGGACAGCTGTCACTGCTGTTCTCTTCTGGACCACTGTTTTCTTGGTAATGTGTAGTCTTTTCTTGCAACTCATCCACCTTTTTTTTAGCCCTCAGCCCCACCCCTCACCATCTTCTAAAGAGGGCACAGCCAAGCACATCTGAATCCTAGCCCTGGATATTGTTTTACTTCTCCAAGGAGGCTTGCTAGGCCACATGTAAATCAATAGTTGCACATAGATGGAGGTAGGACAAGGAGAGATTTGTGATAGGTTATCATTTAATTTTACCTATTTATCTTGTCCTATTGGTAGATTGCCCATGGCTCAAGGGGAGATTTTGATCCTTGAAATTTTTTTATTAGAAATTTTTAATGTACATCTTAATGTGATTCATTTTGACATGCTTTTCATTGTGACATTTCCATATATGCATTTTGATAAACATTTTTCATATAGGTTACCCCTTACCCTCCCCTATGCTTCCCCCCCTCCCGCCCTTCCCATCTAAGTTTCCCATCTAAGTCTTCTCTATCTTTTACTTAGTAGTATTTTTCTATATGTCCTTGGGTAAAGTCAAACATACAAAGAAAATCTATTGAGAGGTAAGAATTTATTTTAGCCAGGCGAGGTGGCACACGCCTGTAATCCCAGCAGCTCAGAAGGCAGAGATAGGAGGATCACAAGTTTGAGACCAGAGGCAGTCTGCGTAATTTAGCAAGACCCTATCTCAAAAAAGTAAAGAAAATGGGCTGGAGGTGGCAGCTCAGTGGTCCAACACTTGCAAAGCATGCAAGTGTGAGGCCCTGGGTTCAACCCCCAGTACCACAAAAAAAAAAAAAAAAAGAATTTATTTTGTGAATGTGAGAGAAATCACATAAGTGCTCCTAAGTAAAGATAGAAGTATAAATGTAGGCCATTATATTAATTTCTCTATTAAAAATGACAAAAAAAAAACTTATTCCCAAAGACACAGAAAGAGAGAAGGCTCTACTACTTACTGATAAAGGCCTTTTACGTGTCTGGTCTCAGTTCTTCTAGAGCATGGTTTATAAGGTAGGTACAGAGTATACAAAATATTGGTTATATCCTTGAAGTTTTTAGGACCCAGCCTCTTTATGTCAAGGAATTTGTATATTGAAAACAATGTCTACCTACTTTTAATGAGTAGTGTTTCTGAACCAGGCAGTATTTAAAATGAAGAGTTAGCATATTTCAAGAGGGTAAGGAAAGCAATTACTTTGATTGGAATGGTTAAAAAGATAGATTCTTCTTTTATCTAGGAATAAGGCACAGCTTGTAAGGTGGTGGGATATTGTTAATCCCACTAACAATAGGTTTAGTATCTATTTCCTTTGGATCCACCAGGGCCTTCAGGGAAAAGTTTTGCAGAATGGTAGTGATGAACAGGAACAACTCCATACGGGCCAAACTTTCTCCAACACAAGCCCGTTTTCCTGGAAGGAGGAAACACTGCCATTAGCTCTTTTTGTGTTCAAGTACAGTAAGATCCTAAAAGCCATTGAAAATGCTGATCAGAAAGGTAATTCTCATAAGCCACTGGAGGAAAATAAATCAGTATGGTTTTTCTAGAGAAATAATTGTCAATATATAAAAAACACTCTAAACAGATTTTCATCTTCAATCCAGCCACAGACTGGAGAAAATATTTGCAAAAGACACATCTTATAAAGCAAGGGTCCCCAACTCCTGGGCTGCAGACTGGTATTGCTCCATGGCCTGTTAGGAACCAGGCTGCATAGCAGGAAGTGAGTGGTGGGTGATCAAGTGAAATTCCATTAGTATTTACAGTTGCTCCCATCACTTCAATCTTCTGGGGATTTATTTGTAGGAACTACACATAAAGATTTACCTAGGATGTCACTTGCATCATTACTTATGATACTAATGAACTGAATAGATCTAGACATTTATCTGTAATAGATTGGGTAAATAAGTCATTGTGTGTGTATCATGCAATGCAACCTAAATGTGTTTATGTGGAAGATTACTTAATACCATATGTTGTTGTTAGGTGCCATCAAGTAGGTATCCGACTCATAGCGACCCTCATAGGGTTTTCACTGGCTGACTGTTTCAGGATTGCCTTGGGAGTGGATTGCCAGGCCCTTCTCCCATTTTTGCGGTGCTGGGAATTGAACTCAGGACCTCAAAGACTGCAGCACAGCGCTCTACCAACTGAGCTAAATCCCAGCCCTAATACCATATAGGCTATCTTTTATCACAATATACTAAGTGAAAGCAGGTTATCAAATAGATAGAATTGAACAAAATGAACCAAGTTTTATTTCAAAATACACATTAGAGCCAGGCACCATACCACACATCTATAATCCCAGCTAGTCAGGAGATTAAGGCAAGAGGAACACAGATTTGAGGTCAGAGACTAGCCTATGCAATTTAGCAAGAACTTGTCTCAAAACTCAAAAATTTGAAAAGGGATTGTGGGTATGGTTCATTGGTGGAGTGACTGCCTAGCATGCATGAGGCCCTGGGTTCAACCCTCAGTACAGCAGGCACATATATATACATACATACATATATATACATATATATTTGAAGTATATACTATATATATAAATTTGAAGTATATACAATAAAATAGTAAATTATCTCTGTAATGTGAAATTGCAGGTCATTTTTATTTCCATCTTTTTTTTTTCTTTTCTGCATTTCCCATTTTCCTTTTTTAAAAAGTTTTCTTTTCTTGAGAGGCGGAGGCAGGAGGATTGCAAGTTCGATACCAGAGGCAGTCTGCATAATTTAGCGAGACCCTGTCTCAAAAACTAAAAAAAATGGGCTGAGGGTACAGCTCAGTGGTCCAGCACTTGCAGAGCATGCAAGCTCGAGGCCCTGGGTTCAACCCCCAGTACCAAAAAAAAAAAAAATTTTTTTTCCCTTTTACAGGGTCTCAGTATGTAGCCCTGACTGGCCTTGAACTAGTGATTCTCCTGCCTCAGCGCCTAAGTGCTGGGATTACAGGTGTGTGCCATCATGTCTGGCTGTATTTTCCATTTTATAGTTTAGCATTTATTATAATTGTATTTAGAAACAAAACATACTAAATGTATGTACATATATGTTTATGCAGTGCTGGGGATTGAACCTATGGCCTCATGCATGCTAGGCAAGTATTCTACCATTGTGCTAACATCCTTAGCCCCTTAAAGTTTATTTTTGAAAATACTAATCAAATGACTGCATAGGACAGCAAGGAAAAAGAACACATGCTGGCCAATTCTAAATTGTCTGTATGACCTTATGGGAAATAGAAACTGGGGGCCAATTAGCTCTTGTACTGAGGGAAGAATATATAAGGCTCCAAATTTCAGAGGCGAAGGAGGAAGACATAGGCAACTAAATTTCTCTGATGGACTCTGGCTCTAAGAATCAGAAAATTAGTAAGTTAACAGGTAAAAAACAGAAAATCTGTACCTTTTGTTAAGTCAATATTATAAAGAGCAAATCAATAGACAAAAATTTGCAAAAGCAGGTTGTTTGTCATCTGCTAATGTGTGACATCTAAATTTGATTATACTTTGGATTCTTTAAAAACTTTTGTTACTAAACAACAAAATAGTCCCTGGATGATTCACTTTATCCAATTGCTGTACAGATTTAAATGATTTCATACATATCTGGGAGATTATAGCAACTTGATTGTTTGACTTTGCTATCATTGATGGATATTTTCTTATGCTAAAATTGCTCAAAATGTGTATATATGTGGTCTGGATGGATTTATTTGTATTTACCAATGGAAAAAGGCACAAAGTAGTCTGTCTTCTTGAAGCAGCCATTTTTATCCAAAAAGTGTCCTGGATCAAACTTCTCTGGGTTGGGAAACTCCTTGCCATCCAACAAGACAGAAGACAGTAATGGTAATACAGTAGTGCCCTGGAACCAAGAAATGGAGAGTATGGTGGCATTTTATTACACTTATCCTTAGTTCACAAATAAGCCAAGCACTCTTACTTATAGTGGATTTGATAGGGCTAAACACTCTATTGCTTTCCTGCTGATTATTTCAAGTTATAGCTGCTTCATATACACTATTATACAATAGCTTTTATGTAGTAATAAGATTTTTTTATGGGAAGAGTGATATAGTCAGTGTACAAGAATCAATTGTTGAAAACTAAACTTTGCAACCCATATTATCTAGACATGGGCTTTACTTGAGTTGCTACCTCAAACTGGAAGAGCATACCATTTTTTTACCCCTTAACTATTTTTCCTTCCTGGATTCAGATGTGAATAGAAACACGAGATCTTGAACCTCGGATCTATTGAATCAAACCCCACTTCTCTCACTTCTGAAAGGGGATAACACCATCAAGCTTTCCTCCTTGCTTCATAAGACTTTTGTAAAGCTCTTAGATGACAAAATAATAATGGTAACTACTATCTATATTGGATGCTTAACATTTGCCTGATACTATGCTTATTTGTTTATGAATTTTATTTAATTTTCATATCAACTATATCCAATAAGGGCTTTTTTTGGCTCACATTATATAACAAGAAATTTGAGGTAAAGAATGAAGAAATAACTTGCTTGACGCTGTACTTTTGGCAAGTTGCATTTTTAGAATTTGAATGAAGTTCTGTCTGATCACAAAGCACCTCTGTTTAAGTGAAAGCTTGCTTTTTCTATTGTTATTTTGTATTTTCTTAAATGTTGTTTGTAAACTATTGAGCCAGGCATGGTGGTGCACACCTCTAATTCCAGTGACTTGGGAGGTGGAGGCAGGAGGATCCCAAGTTTGAGGCTAGAGGCAGCTTATATAATTTAGTGAGGGTCTATCTGAAAAATTTAGTTCGGAGGCCAGCTTGGGCTACATAGGGAGTTCTAGGCCAGCCTGGGCTATATAATGAGATCCTGTTTCAAAAAGAAACAAATTAAAAAAAAAAAAAAAAAAAAAACTTTTCTTCATTATATTTAAAAAAATATTTTTCACTGAGTGCAGTGGCACACGCCTGTTTTCTTAGCAACTTGGGATGTAGAGGCAGGAGGATTGCGTTTAAGGCCAGAGGCAGCCTGCATAACTTAGTGAGACCCTGACTCAAGATTTAAAAAAGGGGAAGGGGGCTTCAGATGCAACTCAGTAGTAGAGCGCTTGCAAAATAGGCATGAGGCCATGGGTCCAGCCTTCTGTGGTTGTTAGGTGCCCTCAAATTATTTCTGATTCATAGCGACCATCATAGTGTTTTCAATGGCTGATTGTTTCGGGACTGCTTTGGAAGTTGATTGCCACATCCTTGTCCTGTTTTTTGCAGTGCTGGGAAATTGAACCCAGGGCCTCAGAGACCACAGAGCAGCGCTCTACAAACTGGGCTAAACCCCAGCTCTCAGCCTTCTAGTACCACAAAAAAAAAAAAAAAAAAAAAAAAAAAAAAAAAAATCGCTTTTCATTCATTTTAGGTAGGGTATTGCATTATTTTTAAAAATACTAATTTCTATTCAACTACTGTATATTTCTTCTATTTTGCAATGGTATTTTAGTTAATTTTTGTTTTCCAAGTATAATTATGTCAAAATACAAATTTTACCCCCATCTTGTCAATTTTTAATCTCTTGCTACTTTTTTCTAATTCTAGTTGAATAACGGGGCTGGGATTTAGCTCAGTTGGTAGAGCACTGCGCTGCAGTCTCTGAGGTCCCGAGTTCAATTCCCAGCACCACAAAAATGGGAGAAGGACCTGGCAATCCACTCCCAAGGCAATCCCGAAACAGTCAGCCATTGAAAACCCTATGAGGGTCGCTATGAGTTGGATACCGACTCGACGGCAACAGCAACAAGTTGAATAACATTGGTAATGGTGAATAGCCTTATTGTATTCCTCATATTAATGGGAGTGCTTCCAGTGTTCCAGAAATAAGCATGACTGGGAGATAAATTTCCCCTTGCTAAGGAGGTATTTATTTATTCCTATTTTACTAAGGTTAAAAAAATCAAGAATAGATGTTGAATATTATTGAAAGCATTTTCTGTGCAAATGAAATTACAATGTAATCTCTCCCCACCAAATTATACTTATATAGTGAATTTTTTTAAGGTACTTGGGGGTTGAACCCAGGGTCTTGCACATACTTTACAAGTGCTCTGCCACTGAGCTGCACCCACAGCCTTTTAAAATTTTTTCATCTTAAAACAGAGTCTTGCTAAATTACACAGGTGGCCTCTGGCCTTGAACCTGTGATCCTCCTGCTTCAGCCTCTCAAGTTGCTGGGATTACAGGCGTACACCACCATGCCCAGCTTATATGGTGAATATTCTTAAAATATAGTTCCTGTGTTGGACCTTTGCTCTTTTCTTGATTATAATCCCCATGTTAGTGGTATAGTATTTTTAATATTATATTAGACTTATGAGTTAATAAACTTTTGCATTGGTATAAGTAAGATTGATGTCTGTTTCCATTTATGCAGTATTTCGATCAAGTTTGGCACCTTTTCTTCCCCCTCAGTGCTCTGGAACCATTTAAGTGGAAAGCTTGTCAGGCCCTTGATCACTACAAGAGTTACTGTATCCCTAGTGTACATGTAAACATTTTGATAAATGCTAAGTGCTTTACAAATGCACATTTACAAATGTTCAGGAGTGGCAATATCTCAAATATTTGGGTAAACAAGGTCCTAGGAGGACAGAATTAGGATTAAATGCAATGAGACATATCTTGTTTACCCTAGAACTGCGGGTACTTTTCCAGCTCTTCTCCCCTTTTCTTAATCCATCATGAAAAATCAGCTTTCTGTTTCCATAAGGTTCTTATTAATAGAAATTACTGTTTACTTGATACATTTGATACAAGAGTAGGAAGGGACCTTGGAAGCTCAAGTTCATCCTCCCCCATTCTAAAAGAGCAGAGACAAGGCCCCAGAAGAGACAGATGGCCTGAGGATACACTGCATGGAAGTGGCAGATTTCAAACCCAGGCTATGTGACTGTGGCTTTGTGCTCTTTCTGCAACTCTCACCGGCTTCTCTTCCAAGGAACAGTCCTACAAAGCCTCTGCCAGACCCCACCAATGTGCCACGGTGCCTTTTCTATCCCAGTCAACTTTCCCAGACACATCTAACCTTGGGGATGACATATTGTCTGAATTTGGTGTCCCGGATCACAGTATGAGGCAGACTAGAAGGCAAGAGGGTGATGTATCTTTGTATCTCATGCAACACAGCCTCTGTATAGGGCAGCTTCATCCTGTCCTTCATGCTGGGGATTTGGTTCCGTCCAATCATGCGATCAATTTCTTCATGAACTTTGGCTGTAAAGACATTAGTTGTGAGTACTATTCATGCATGTGTTCCCTTGAGACCTGGATATGCCCTGGAAATGTTGGCAAGGAATGACAGAAAGTGGCCTATAAAAGGCTTCCAGTATCAAAGATATGTTGGTTGGAAGCCCATTGCTCTATTCCTGATGAAATTTCCACTCTGTTTTGCTGCAAATCTCAAAGACTTTGCTACAGGAAGCAAAGAATGGATCAGGTATGTCCACAACCTGTTGCCTTAATAGGTTTGCTTTGTATAGTTGAGGAGAGGATCTGTGTGGCAGGGATTATGACAAGGTAGATGTGGAGGAAAAATGTTTAATCTTCAATCTACTGGGAAGATCTTCCTTGAAAGCTTCCCACCCATCTATTTTTTGTTGTTGTTTTTGTTTGTTTTGGGTTTTGCAGAAATGGAAAACAGCATTTTGTTGAGCAGTGTATACACTGGCTTCCTATAGCTTGTGCTCTGAGAATAGCTTGAAATCATCCAGCAACAACAAATACAGTTTTAAATTTCACTTCAAAATTACATCAGAGCAAGCCGGGCACAGTGGCGCACTCCTGTAATCCCAGCGGCTTAGGACTGTGTAACTTAGCGAGACCCTGTCTCAAAAGGTAAAAAAATGGGGTGAGGGTGCAGCTCAGTGGTCCAGCACTTGCAGAGCATGCAAGTGTGAGGCCCTGGGTTCAACTCCCGGTACCGCAAAAAAAAAAAAAAAAAAAAAAAAAAAAAAAAAAAAAAAAAAAAAAAAAAAAAAATATATATATATATATATATATATATATATATGTGTGTGTGTGTGTGTGTGTATATATGTATATGTATATATGTGTGTGTGTGTATATATATATGTATATATATATGTATATATATATATATATATATATATATATATGTGTATATATATATATATGTCAGAGCTAAAAATGCTATTTGGGGGAGTTTGGTCCATTTTCAAGGTGTCAAAATCAAAGTCCACAAGATGAGATAACTTGTTTGAGGTCACACAGCCATGTATTGCAATTTCAGCTGGTATCTACATGTCCTTTATCCAATTAGGGCTCTCTTTAACTATTTATCTCATATATAAGATTTGAGTTTCAGAAAGCTCCTTTCTCATTTTGAGCTTAAATGAAAGTCTTTGAGCTCTTAAATGTGTCTCTTCCTTCTCAGCATCATTGTTGTTAGGTGCTGTTGAGTCAGTGTCTGATTCATAGCGACCCTATGTACAACAGGCAAAACAGTATTGTCAGTGCTTCTCTGCTACTCATAGGGTTTTCAATGGCTGATTGTTTTTGGGGAGCGGGTTGCTGGGTCCTTCTCCCAAGCATACAGCACCTGGTATTCACAAGTGGTCTCCTATCCTAGTACTAATCAGGCCCGACCCTTCTTAGCTTCTGAGATCTGACAGGATCCAATGCTACAGTGCTACAGCTGCAGGCTTAGCATCATTAGAAATAATATAGTTTTTAAAGATAGAGTCTCATTATGTAGCCCAAGCTGGCCTCAAACACACACTATATAGCTTGGGCTGTCCTTAAACTTGGAATTCTTCTGCTTCAGCCTCCCAAGTGCTGGGAATATAGGAAGATGCCACAATGTCTGGCTCATTAGACATAATTCTTATCTACAAAAGCAAAACCACAGTGAACAGCCCTACACATGATGCTTTACAAAGCATCCCAGAGAAACTAAAGTATCACAGACCCCATCCTCCTCCAGTGTCAAGATCTCATCTAGGATATGTTCTATACCTTCCACTTCTGGATGTTTCAATAGGAGCAGAAGCCCAAATCTCAGGGTGATACTAGTTGTCTCGGTTCCTGCTGTAAACAAATTAGATCCACAGACTGCCAAATTCTCCAAAATAAATTCAGAGTCCGGGTTGTGTTTCTCCTGTAGATGGTAGAGTTATTGGCTATATGAGTTAAAGAGAAAGCAATGATTTATAAAAACTCCACAATTATACCCCTTCACTATTAATAAGATTCATTTTGTTATAGATAAAACAGTCATGTGTTGAATCTTCTGGTCTTGAATCTCCTGTTAGTCAATGCACAGATGTGTGCTCTTACAAGTTATTTGAACTTCTTTCTTAATTTCATCACCTCTGAAACTGGGATAAAAACAGAACATACTCCATAGGGTTATTACAGAGATTAAAAGAGTTAATTGACAAGAACCTCTTAGAACAATGCCTCATATGCACAACTACACAATGAATGGCATGTTCTTTTATCAAATATAATGAAAAAGACTAGATGATAAGCTCTGTTTGAGTATAATATAGAGGTCACTGGTTCATGATTGGTCTGCTTCCTTCTCTTATTCAGACTTAGACATTCCCAGCTCTACTTGGTGTTATTCAGTATTCACTATTGTTAATGGCACATCTAATATGAAGACTGTACTTGTAAAACGGGCATTTTTCCTTTTTTTTTTTTTTTTTTTTTTTTTTTTTTTTTTTTTTTTTTTTTTTTTTTTTTTTTTTTTTTTTTTGTTGTTCTTGTACTCTGGGTGGAAACCAGGCTCTCTCATTGCTAGGTGAGTGCTCTTCCACTAAGCCACACTCCTACCCCATTTAAAATTTTTATTTTGAGACATGGTCTCACAAAGTTGTATAGGCTGCCTCTGGCCTCTAACTCATAATCCTCCTGCCTCACCCTCCTGAATTGCTGGGTTTATAGGTATGCACCTTAGTGCCTGGCTATTTTACTCATAATTTTTTTTTTTTTTTTTTTTTTTTTGTGTGTGTGTGTGTGGTACTGGGGGTTGAACCCAGGGCCTTGCGCTTGCATGTTTTGCAAGTGCTGGACCATTGAGCCGCACCTCCAGCCCTTTTTTTTTTTTTTTCCTACTTTTTTTGAGACATGGTCTCACTAAGTTACTCAGACTGCCTCTGGTCTCAAACTTGCTATCCTCCTGCCTCCACCTCCCAGGCTGCTGGGATTATAGGTATGTGCCACTGTGCCCTGCTTTTTTACTCATAATTTTTAAGATAGCATATATCAACCATTTAGAAAGTAAATCGATCCAGGACTTAAATGGTGAGTGAGCTTTCTATTTTAAAATGATTTGCCAAAAAGAATAGAGATTAAATCTTCTTTTTTCCACCTTCAGCCCCTAGCATAGTACCTGGCACTTAGAATTTGTTGAATAAGTGAATACTTAATGATATAAGACTAATTAAGCTAATAATACTTTCCATATTGTACTATATTTAAATTATTTTCATTGCTGCTCTGGGAGGGTTTTAATACACTGTGTTTTATTTTTAATACATTGGCTTTTAAATATGAGGAAAGAAGTAAAGTACTTGTTTTAAAAATTAACTTCATTTTAAAAACTGAATCAAGTTTGTCTTTACTCAGTTTCTTTATACTATATTTCTCCTGTTCACTTCAAAATGGGATGGTTTCTGCATTTGAATGTCCAAATTTTTTAGCACACTGTCACTTCCTACCTAAGAGTCCATACAGCCTTTAGAGTTAAGAATATTAAGCATTTAAAATAACTCCCTCGTGTCAAAGATCCAATTGCCTGTTATAAAAATCTTCCCTGTTGAATGTCAATATATATTTTACATTCTAACTTTAACTAAATAGGATAGACTCTACATTTTATTTAATTGTTTACACAACTCAAATCTTATATAATTAGGCTACGGAGATTTAATATTAAAACAATAGAACAAAATTTGCATGAAAGCAAGGGCATTCAGAAGTTTCTGTCTATTTTGTTGTTGTTGTTGTTGTTATTGTTGTTGTTTTGTGGTACTGCAGGACAGAACCCTGAGGCTTGCATATCTTTTGCAAGCATTCTACAATGGAGCTGCACTCCCAACCTCTCTTTATTAATTTTTATTTTGAGACAAGGTCTTGCTAAGTTATGCAGGCAGGAGGTTCACAGGTTCAAGGCCAGAGGCAGTCTGTGTAAATTAGCAAGACCCTGTCTCAAAGATTAAAAAACAAAAAGTGGGCTGGGGGTGCAGCCCAGTGGTAGAACATTTGCAAAGTATATGTGAGGTTCTAGGATCAACCCCCAAGTACCAAAAAATAAATAAAATAAAGTAAAATAAAATAAAATAAAATAATTTAAAAAAATCTCCGCCTCCTGGATGTGTAGGAATCTTGATCTCCTTGGGCTATCTAAGAGCTATAACACTAGAAGGCAACACCTGCTGCTGCTGCTGCTGCTGCCTCTGTCTGTCTGCTGTCACTGCTTGCTGCTGTCAAATGCCAAGGGACATAACTGCTGCCTAAGACTAGAATTCACCTATGGAAAAAGGGCCCCAGCAAGCTGATTGGTGACAGAGTCACACTACCAGGAGGTGCCTGAGATTTGGCAGCCCCACCACCACCACTGGGGCTGCCTGAATCCAGTGAATGATGGGTACAGATGCACAAAAGCCTAGCTCCCTTGCCTATGGTAGAACATTTTATATTGTAGAGCTCCTTGAAAGATCAGGCAGAAACTAGTCTTCATACAAGCAACATCTATTTTTAACTTTCCTTATTCTTTATCCTATTTCTCTTATTTGTATATACATGTTTTTCCTGACAAAATTGCCCCCATAAATCACTTTCATATGAATGCCTATTTTAGGCTCTGTACCTAGAAAACCACCATAAGATAACTCCTAGCTTCCCTTCCTGAATCCACTGTTGACCCCTTTAATCAGCCTCTCACATCACAAATATGATCATCCTTTACACAATGCTTGGGCCCTGCAAATTGTTTTTATTGATATTTGGATTTAAAATGAAACTAATTCATATAGCCTCCCAGGCTTTGAGTTGTAATTTGGCTACCGATCCTGCTGTTTCAGGCTTTTCCGACCACTCTTCCCTTAATTACATGAGTTTTCTTTCTACTCCTTACATTCTCATGCTTCTTATGCTGCAGGACCTTTGCATATCTTGTTTCCTTGCAGGATATATTTTTCTCTGCTACCTTCACACTCACAACTCCTATTCATCCTTTAGCTCATAATTCAAATGTTGTCAACACAGGGACATGTCCTGCCAGCCTTGGTTGGAAGTCCATCTGACTCCTGAGAGACTGAACCTGGTGTTCTCCCAAGTCAACTTATACTTCCTTGGTAGGATTTCATGGTTACTGCTTATTTGGTCTTGCTGTAGTGTCCAGCCTGGCTCTGAATTCCTGGGCCCAATCAATTCTCCTGCCTCAACCACCCCAGTAGCTGGGACTACAGGTGCACACCACTGTGCCTTGCTTGTTACAAGCTTATTACTGCTTGCTTTTATTTTATGCTATTTATTTTTTGAATAGGGTCTCTCTACGTAGTCTAAGCTGGCCTCAAACTCAGGATCATCTTGCCTCAGTCTCTTGAGTTCTGGGATTATAGGCATACACCACCACACTTAGCTTGTTATTGATTGTTTTAATGATCTATGAGCCAGACGTATGAGATCTATTAAGGCAAAAACTATACCACAATTAATTAGGAAATTTATTCAGAGGATTTTTGTAATATTCAAGGCATTATGCTAGTTGTTAAGTGATACAAGGTGTGGAAAATTGACAGTGCCCCAGACCTCTTGGAGTATGCAGTGCAGCAAGAATACAGAATAAATATTTCATTAAATAGTGACAAATGCTATGAAAAAATACTGCAGGGTATTACCTGACTTATCTTTTTCATTTCTTTTATCAAGTAAATCTGCTACATGGTGGGTGCTAAATGAATATTTTGTGCGGCTGAATTAATAACCTGGCTTTGGTATTTTTCTCATTTCCAAAGAAACCTCCAGTCCTCTGAACATCATAAAAATGAATAGACCGTTTCAGTGGGCCTCTTTTGTAAGTGGAGTGAGTTTACATGACTCAACTGACTCCAGGGAAGTCTGTGAAAAGTAAAAGGAAAATCACTATTTTTCCTTAGATTCTAGGGAATCCAGGCTATCCAAATCAGCCCTCCTTGAGGTTCATACTACAGGTTATTATCAACTAAGTGTTTGCTATAATATGCATATTTATGCAAGAGTTGAATGGTATTTTTCTTTCATTTATATATTTGAGGGACCTTTACATGAACAGTGCTAATTCTGCAAAGCACAAAGAATAATTTTCAGACTTTAAATTGTTATATGTGCTTATACAATTAAGTTTTTTTCTGTCATGCTGATATTTTATGTTCAGCGGCATTCTGTGAATTGGTAGCTATGTTATAGTTGTTATTCAGTATCCTTAATACTACCCATGGTTAATTTGTAGTGTGTGTGCTTTAGAATTCTTTATACAGCACTAGTTTCATATTTTATTTTTATTTCTATTTATTTATTTATTTTTGAGAGAGGGGCTTGCTATGCAACCCAAGCTGGCTCTGAACTCACTATGCTGCTCAGGTTGGCCTCAAACTCCTGATCCTCCTGCTTCAGATGGGATCACAGGCATGCATCATCATGCTCAGCTCCAGCACTAATTTTAAATAACAAAATTGTTTTTATGTAAAAATACCAATGTCTTTTAAATAATGTATTGTTCTCTGACATGCTATCTGGGAAGGCACTGCGGTAGAAATGGCTATCTCAGTGTAAATTATCTATAGAGAAAATGCATGTGTTTTTATTCACCAAAGGTTAATATATGTTCATAACCCCAAGATAAGTATATGTAGCTCACCTTAAACATGTGTTAAGAACATTAAAAAGCTAATATTCAAGTATAGGAAGGAATAGAAACACAAAGGAAAAAGAAGGCTTTTGGACCATTTTTGAATTTCCATTATTAAAGACAATAATGTACTCTGTTGCCATAAACTACCAAAATATCAAGAATTACACAATGGAATGATTATGCTTTCCTATATTTCCATGTTAGAATAAAATACAGCACCAAGGAAAGAGGCCACCTGTGTATAGTACCTGCTCCATCTTGCTGAGGAAACAATCAATGTAGTCCCGAGGGTTATCAGGATCCAGGGACTCTTGATGCTCCTTCACTTTTTCAAGAATGAAATGTTTAACATCACCAAGTCTTTTTGAGAATTCTTTGTGCGTTCCAGGGAGATACTTCATGAGACCTGGCCATAGATTGTACAACTAAAAATGGAAACAAGCAACCAAAAAAAAAAAAAAAGAAAAGAAAGAAAAAACAAACAAAAACCACCATTGAAAATTCAGTTGTGAGGAGGCAGTAGTTTCTGAGTGGCATGTCTAGAAAACAGTATGGAGGATGATCACCATGTGTAGATGAGGCAGCCCCATTCCATCTGCTTACTCTTCCAACTCTGGGTTAATCCCTGAGTCAGAGAGGGGAAAATGTGATGAGGGGGCCTTAAACATAAATAACTGGAAATGCTCTATCTTCTCTTTATTTATTTTTTGCAGTGCTAGGGATCAAATCCAGGGTTTTACACATGTTAAGCAAGTGCTCTTTCACTAGGTTATACCCTCCACTCACCCCTCTTCATTTTGTGTGAGTAAACTATTTGGGGCAAACATATGAGCACTTTGCTCATGTATAGGTCAGGAAACTCACAGTCCTTTACTCTGCAGTAGGCTATGAGCAAACCAATGAGAACAGCCATAAACACAGATACAGTCTGGTCCTTACCTGGCAGCATCGTGAGTTTATTTGCTTAAAATTTTTATTTAAAAGCTCCATCACGGTAAGGAATGTCTCATTCTTGTACTGGAAACGCTCATTGAAGAGGATGGAGCAGATAACATTGCATGGAGGACAGGAAAGGATAAAAGTGGGGTCAAAGGGTTGACCTAGTATGAGGAAAGAACAATCATTAGCAATGAATATTTTAGTCATTCTGCATTAGGATTTCAAAAACTAGCCTTCTCTCTCTTCATATCTGTATATATAGTTTATTCCTCTAATCTGCCTCTAATTAGGATGTAAGCATCGTTTAATCATATTAATTATATATGTATATATTTGTTGTTGTTAGGTACCGTCGAGTTGGGTCCAACTCATAGTAACCCTATGTACAACAGAACAAAACACTCTCCAGTTCTGTGCCAAGCACACAATCTTATTTATGTTTAAGCTTATTGTTGCAGACACTGTGTCAATCCATCTAGCTGAGAGTTTCCCTTTTTTTCATTTCATTTCAAAGAACATGATTTTCTTTTCCTTCAGATTACATATCCAAAATACGTAAGATGCAGTCTAGCCATCTTTGGTTCCAGGGAGCACTCTGGTTGCACTTATTCTAGGACAGATCTGTGGGTTCTTTTGGCAGTATATTCAATAATCATCTCCAGCACCACAATTCAAAAGCATCAATTCTCCTATCTCCCTTATTCAACATCCAGCTATCAGAACCATATGATGCAACTGAAAAATATGGCATGAGTCAGATGCACCTTTGTCTTCAATACAACATCTTTACTTTTCAACACTTTAAAGAGGTCTTTTGCAACCACCTTTCCCATTGCAATGTGTCTTTTGGTTTCTTGACTACCTCTTCCACAGGTGTTCGCTGTAGAACCAAGTAAAGCAAAATCTTGGACAACCTCAATCTTTCCTCCATTTATCATGAAGTTGCATACTGACCCAGTTGTAAGGATATTTGTTTTGTTGCTATTGAGGCGCAATCCATACTGAAGACTGTGTGTTCTTTGATATTCATCAGTAAATGTTTCAAATCTTCTTCACTTTCAGCAAGCAAAGTTGTGTCAGCTGCATAATGCAGGTTGTTAATGAGTCTTCCTCAATCATGATGCCACATTTTTCTTCATAAAGTCCAGCTTCTCGCATTATTTGCTCAGCACAGAGATTGAAGAGGTATGGTGAAAGGATACAGCCCTGATGCACACCTTTCTTGACTTTAAACCAGGGAGTGTTTCCTTGTTCTGTTCAAAAAACTACCTCCTGGTCCATGAACACATTCCTCATGAGTACATTTAAGTGCTCTGAAGTTCCTATTCTTCACAATGTTATCCATAATTTGTTATGATCCACACAGTCAAAGGCCTTTGTATAATCGATAAAACCTAGATATCTTTCTGGTATTCTCTGCTTTTGGCTAATATCCATCTGATATCACCAATGATATCCCTGGTTCCACACTCTCTTGTCAATCTGGCTTGATTTCCCACTAATTCCATGTCTATATACTGCTGCGCCTGCAGCTGTAGCCCTGTGGCATCCGATCCCGTCAGATCTCGGAAGCTAAGCAGGGTCGGGCCTGGTTAGTACCTGGATGGGAGACCACCTAGGAACACCAGAAGCTGTAGGCTTGGGAGAAGGACCTGGCAACCACCTCCCAAAAATCAATCTGCCATTGAAAACCCTATGAACAGCAGAGAAGCACTGACAATAGTGTTTCCCCAGTTGTACAGAGGTTTGCTATGAGTCGGGTACCGACTCGACGGCACCTAACAACAACAACAACAACAACAATACTACTGCAGTCGCTTTTGAATGGTCTTTAGAAAAAATTTTGCTTGCATCTGATATTTATGATATCATTAGATAGTTTCCACATTCAGTTGGATCCCCTTTCTTGGGAATAGGTACAAATATGGATCTCTTCCAGTCAGTTGGCCACGTAGTTGTTTTCCAAATCTCTTGGCATAAACAAGTGAGCACCTCCAGTGCTGTATCTATTTGTTGAAACATCTTGATTGGTATTCCATCAATTCCTGGAGCCTTGGGTTTCGCCAATTCCTTGAAGGCAGCTTCCACTTCATCTTTCAGTACCACTGGTTCCTGATTATATGCAACCTCTTAAAATGGTTGGTTATCCACCAATTCCTTTTTATATAATGACTCTGTATATTTCTTCCATCTTCTGATATTTCCTGTCATTTAATATTAGTATATATAGCATATATACCATTAATATTTCATATTGTTTGTATTATTCATATTCATATTATTATATTATAGCATGCGATATAATATTCTCTATATATTATGTTGTTGTTGTTGTTAGGTGCTGTCGAGTTGGTATCCGACTCATAGCGACCCTCTGTACAACTGGGGAAACACTATTGTCAGGGCTTCTCTGCTGTTCATAGGGTTTTCAATGGCAGAATGATTTTTGGGAGGGGGTTGCCAGGTCCTTCTCCCAAGCCTACAGCACCTGGTGTTCCCAGGCAGTCTCCCATCCAGGTACTAACCAGGCCTGACCCTGTTTAACTTCTGAGATCTGACGGGATCGGATGCCACAGGGCTACAGCTGCAGGCCTATATATTATACTCCACTGAAAACCCTATGTATAGCAGAGAAGAACTATCAATGCTGTTTCACCTGTTGTATGTAGGGTCACTATGAGTTGGACACCAACTCCATGGCACCTAACAACAACAACAACATATTATACTATACTGGTAATTTTGGTATTAAATACTATAACAGTCATAACAGCAACAAGTAATATTATGGAACATTTTCATTTTAATATGTTGGATACTGTGTACATGTTTTGCATACTATATTGTTTAACCTTTATACTGGGTTTGGTCTTCGGTCAGATGAAGGTCTTGGAAAAGTAATTTGTCCAAATGTACACATCTAGTAAGTGCCAAGATTGGAAATTGAATTCAGATGAAAGAATTGCAGAGCCCTAATGGCTTTGGAGGTGATTTCCTTCCCTCTTTACTCCTACTTAACTCCTTGATGGAGAGGGCAGATCTTGGGCCATCAAATGACTCCCAAAGGAGGAGCAAGGACTAGTGACAGTGTGTATAAGAAGTCCCCATCCCCCTCAAGGGAACAAGCAGTGGAACTCACCTTCCATTTTTCTTAACTCCTCCACCAGGAACCGAGCTTCTTCTTGTACCCTCTCTTCTAGGCTTCTCTTCCCCATCCCAAAGTTCCTCAGGGTCATGAGGGTAAAGCGTCGCATGTGCTTCCACCTCTCTCCATGACTGAAAACGAGTCCTCAGAAAAGAATCAAAGAGCAGATAGGTATTTTGTATCACAAAGTCTGATTTTCTCTAAAGCTATTCTATTTCATCTACCCTGAACTATTTCCAGTGGCCCTTCTCCAGAATTAAGATCTGGCAACTTAAAGAACACATGTTCTGTGGTTTAGGTGAAATGTCTGTCACAAGGAAACTAAAATCCAAGCTATGGTCAGCAGAAGAAAGATATGGTGGAATTGAACAAAAGGGATTGTTGGTCAGTAGAGAATATTCCCAAGTATGGAAGGGACTTCTGTCTAGTTTTGTTAAAAACAGTCAAAACTATCACGTGATCTGTTTCTGTTTTGACCCTTAATTGCTCTCGAACTTGTGTGTTAGCACTATAGGTGATCTTCTCTGTTAGAGGATAAACAACTTTAGAGCAGTTCAGTATAGGATTTATGTTTCTATTCTCAGTTACTATTACCAGTGTTAGCTAATCTGAATAAGAAAAAACAAAGGAGCAAAGTTATGTTCCCATACCAGTGATTTTTAAATTTCTTCTCTTGTACTGAATTCAAATCTCTGTTCCAACACTTTCTAATTTGGGCAAATTATTTAACTTTTATTGCCTCAACAATTTCATCTGAAGAATGAAAACCGAAAATAGTATCTATTTCATGGCATCATTGTATTGACTAAATATGATAATGTATAAAAATCCTTAGTAAAGTATCTGACAAATAAAAAGTATTCATAAGTATTAGCTGTTATATTATTATTATTATTATTTGATTTTAGGAGTATTTTTATCTTTTCAAATTTTTATTGTTTTTATAATACCTTTAAATCACAAGGTAAATATACACTTATGCTTATATTGGAAATTTGGATATTGCCATGTTTTCTGATATTCATTCATTCTTCCATTTATATTGTTCATTGATCTTATCTCCTTCTATATGCCAAGTTGTTGTTGTTAGGTCCCATCAAATCAGGTCTACATTACCCGACACTGTGCCATGGCTGGCACTATTGCCAGTGCTTCTCTGCTACTCATGTGGTTTTCAATGTCTGATTGTTTCAAGAGTGTGCTGTTGGGTCCTTCTCCCGAGCCTACAGCACTCAATATTGCCAGTTGGTCTCCCAACCAAGTACTAAACAGGCTCAACCCTGTTTAGCTTTCAAGATCTGACAAGAGTAGATGCCAGGGTGGTACTGCTACAGGCATGCCAAGTTGTTGTTGTTAGGTGCAGTTGAGTCAGATCCAACTCATAGTGACCCTATATACAACAGAACAAAACACTCCCCAACACTGTGCTGTGTCTAGCACTACATCAGTGCTTCTCTGCTATTCATAGAGTTTTCAATGCCTGATTGTTTTGGGATTGTTTAGGGAGTCGGCTCCCAGATCCTCTCCCATTTTATGCAGTTTTCGGGATCGAACCCTGGACCTCAGAGAACGCAGAGCAGCACTCTACCAACTGAGCTACATTGCAGTGCTGTGCCAGGTGGTAGTGGTGGTGGTGGTGGTGGTGTTAGGTGGTGTTGTTAGGTTGTTAGGTCCTTCTGCCTTTGATTTAATTTGTGTTTTCTCTAGTTTCTGGAAGCCTAGGTTATTGATTTTTGTATCTTTCTTTGAAATATATTAATATATTAATATATTAATATATGATATATTATGTTGATTACATTAATGTTATATTTTATATATATATATAAGATTTTAATTTCTATTTACTTCCAAATATTTTTTAATTTCCATAGGCTTTCCACTTTGTTCTTGTTAGGTGCCATACAGTTGTGTCAAACTTATATTGATCTTCATAGGGTTTTCAATGGCTGATTGTTTTGGGATTGCCTCAGGAGTGGATTGCCATGTCCTTCTCCTATTTTTAAAGTGCTGGGAATTGAATTCAGGACCTCAGAGACTGCAGAGCCCCCCCTTCCACTTTAGCCTATAGCTATTTAGAAGTGTGTTGTTTAACTTCTGGTATTTAGGAATTTTCCTGATAGCTTTCCGGTATTGATTTCTACATTTATTCCATTTGATCTGATAACGGTTTATTTGAATTCTAGTCTTTAAAATTGTTAAGGCTTTTTATGACCCAAAATATGGTCTATGCTTGTGAATGTCTATACTTAAAAAGAATGTGTATTTTGGTTTTCTTCTGTTAGAGGTTTTGTTTTTTACTCTTAAATTTAATTGTATTATTATTTTTTTGAAACAAGGTCTCACTGTGTATTACAGCTCAGGCTGGCCTCAAACTCACAGTCTTCCTGCCATGGCTTCCTGTGTCAATAGATATTACTAGATATCTTTCCAAAAATAATGTACCATATGTACTTGTTTCTAAGAAATAAGGAGTTGTTTATGCAAACCTCTGAGAACACTGGGATTACAGATGTGCACCACTATACCCAGCCTGTTGTACCTTTAGATGCGGATTAGCTAATCTAAGATATAGCTGATCTGGGTTTGAAATTTGCTGTTTCTGTGGTTACTCTCTGTGTATATTATACTCAAGGTGCCAAAAAAAACTATACATATTTTAAGAGATCTTGTTGTTGTTAGATGCCATCAAGTTGGTGTCTAACTCATAGCGACCCTATCTACAACAGGCGAAACAGTATTGTTAGTGCTTCTCTGGTATTCATAGGGTTTTCAATGGCTGATTGGTTTTGGGGAGTGGGTTGCAGGGTCCTTCTACCAAGCCTACAACACGTAGTGTTCCCAGGCAGTCTCCCATCCAAATACTAACCAGGCCTGACCCTGCTTAGCTTCCAAGATCTGACGGAATTGGACACCACAGTGCTATAGCTGCAGGCATGACATTTGCTCAAAAGATGGCATTAATCAAATGAATGCTAATACCACCATGCAACAGGCATGGCAGTAAAAGAAAATGGTGGAAGCTTGGTTGTTATTCGAGGAGCACAAGACCATTTTGAAATGGTATTTAAAATTTGAGAATGTTGTAGAAGTATAATGACAATGGAGGTGTGAATATGGAACAGAATCTTCAACACACCTAACAATTGCACACATCCGTGACATGTTTGAGACACATGGTACTGTATATGATGTGTACAAGGGAAGATGCAGGAGGCCTCACACAGCAACAAGTCCTGATTCTTCTCTTATGGTATTAGAACAGTTTACACACTTGCTACAGAAGTCTACCAAGCAATATACACATGAAACAGGAGTTAGAAGAACAAGCATATGATGACTTATTAAAATAGAAAAATATAAAGGTTTTGTCCCAAGATATGTATACATTCCTTGGCATCCTCTATATATCTATATTATATATATATATATGTATCATTTAATGATTTCATTTTGTGGTATAACTTAAACAATTACATGTTATAGACTATACTTTTATAACATATATTATATATTCATATGAATATATATATTTTAAGTATACTTATTTCTCTCTAACACATCTGCAACCCTGTAGGCCTAGAGTTCTTTCTGCAAGGAAGCAATGCCTTCCCATACCCTAATGTGCTTGTGTGTATGTGTGTGTTGACCAGGTATATACTTATATAGTGGACTGTTTCTACTTATGTATAGTGGGATGTTTCTACTTATGTAAACTAGATTTCCTAATAGGTATGTACAATGTATGTGTCAGTAGATATTTCTAGCTTTCTTTCCAAAAATGATATAGCATATGTGCTCTTCTAGGAGAGAAACAAGGAGCTGTTTATCCAAACCTCTAAGAACACTGTAAGTTATTTTAAACTTTGCATTTTAGTGAGTGAAAAGGAGCATCTAATACTGGTGTGTGGAGCAAATTAATAAAGTAAGTAGACAAAATAGTGAGTAGATAATTACTAGGAAATATTTCAACAACTTGATTAGACATACATTGCAGGAATCTACAGGAGTATATTACAACTCTTCAAAGACATCAGAAAGCCATTTAGTATTTTAGCAGATAATTAATTCATTTAGCAAGGTATTGTTTATGAATTTTCTTCCTCTCAAAATATGTTGGTACCCTAACTCCCAGTATCTATAAATGTGTGACCTTACTTGGAAATAGGGTCTTTACAGAAGTAATCAAATTGAAATTAGGTCATAGAGTGGGACCTAATCCAATCTGACTGTCCTTGTAAAATAGGAAGAATTGGACACAGAGATAGATAGGCACACAGGGGGATCATCACATGCACATGAAGGTAGAGTTCCAGGGTAATGCATTGAGAAGCCAAGGAAGACCAAAGATTGCCAGAAAACCATCAGGAGCTAGAGAAGTGGGGATGAAACAGATTTGCCTCATAGCTCAAAGACAGATTCAACCCTGCCAACAGCTTGATCTCAGACTACTAGACTTTACTGTGAAATAATAAAGTTCTGTTCTAAGCCACCAAGATTTTGGTACTTTGTTGTGGCAGCAGTAGGGTATTGATACAGATGGAAAACTAAAATATCAGTGAATGGTTCTTCTTTTTGTTATTTTCTAGAATGGAAAAGTTAGGGGAAGGAAGAGCTGAATTATATTTCATTACATTCAAGTATGGAGGAGTAACAAGAACTTTATAGGAAAATTGGAAACCAATATTCTCAGTCATAAAAACTGCAAATTTTAGACCAATGATTTTTCCCCTCTTCAGCACAATTAGGCCCAGTAGCCTCCATCTCCAATTAAAGTTAGTTGAAAAGAACACACACAGCCACTGCAATCAACTTGCTTAGTGTGAAGGAAGGTAGTAGAGGAAAGGATTGCTTGCTTCTTGCTTCTTTAATTGAACAAATGTACTTTGATCTTAAGTGAGAGGCCAGAAATCATTCCCCTTATACAACTTAGCACACTGTGTTATATTTAGTTAATGATTCATAAATGTGCTTTGAAAGGATTCTGTTTTTATTTCTCTGAGACTTGCAATTTTATAATTTTAAGTGGTTTGGAGGAGATTTTTGGCTGTCCTAAATTTTTTATTGTGTAATATTTGGTATGTATAAAAGATTATTCATAACACATGTCCAAGTTTTGAAATAAATGCAGTGCTCCCCTTAGGAGTTGTTGGTAGGTGCTGTCGGGCTGCCAGGCACTGTATCAGTGCATCTCTGCTATTCCCAGGGATTTCAGTGGCTGATTGTTTAGGGGTTGTTTCAGGAGTGGGCTGCCAGGTCCATTCTCCCATTCTTGTGGTAGTGAGGAATCGAACCTATGAACCTATTTTCCAATTGAAGAACTATAATGAACATGACTAGTACCTTTGTGGACTGGGATTTAGCTCAGTGGTTAGAGCGCTGCGCTGCAGTCTCTGAGGTCCCAAGTTCAATTCCCAGCCTGCCAAAATGGGAGAAGGACCTTGCAATCCACTCCCAAGGCAATCTCGAAAAAACAGTCAGCCATTGAAAACCCTATGAGGGTCGCTATGAGTCAGATACCGACTCGACGGCACCTAACAACAACAACAACAAGTACCTTTGTAGCTCCCTGTGGGTTACCTCTCTGATCCTCTCTCTCCTCTCCTTCCCCCCACCAACAGGCTATCATTAAAAACACAGTAATTTCCACATCCAGTCATTTGTTTACTGTTGCATGCTGCCACTGTGCCACTGCATCCTTTGCACTATGTGAAACTATACCCCAGGCACAGCTTCTCCCTAACCCTAAGAACTCTGGTAACAACTCTTATTACAAAAGGTTCTCAGATTGTCATCTCCGTTATGTTCACAGAATTAATTTAGAGGGAACTTGGATTCTGGTTTTGATGTTCCTCTCAACAGAGCTACCAAGCCTCTGTGGTAAAATGACACAATTTTCTGATCTCTATCCCTTGTTTGTAGGAGCTTCTAAGCCCCTGGGATTTCCTGAGTGTTAGAAGTGTCTTTGTTATTCAGGTGGATCCTTGGTCTGTACCTTTGAGTTTAGGATAATGAGGTGATTCATGGTATGCCCTTAGTTTCAAGATGAGGGCTGGCCATGCCAAAAGACCAGCCAAGTATGTTTAGGGTTGAATCAAGTGATATCAGCCTCAACTCCCAACCTCTAGGGAGTGAATGGGACTGGAGATGGAGTTTAGTCACATGGCCAATGATTCAACCAATCATGCCCATGTAATGAAATCTGAGTAAAATGTCTGGACAACAGGGTTCAGGTGAGCTTCCTAGACAGTGAACACATTGATGTGCCAAGAGAGTACTGCATTCTGAGTGCTAGGTAAAGGACTCAGAAGCTCTGAATATGGGATCCTCCCAGACTTTGCCATGTGTGCCTCTTCATTTGCATTTGTTACTTAATGAAACTATAATTCTGAATATAGTATCTTCTTGAGTTCTGTGAATCATTCTACAAAATGTTGAACTTCAGGTAATCATGGGAACTCCCTAATTTTCAGTCAATTGATAAGAAGTGTTGCGTGACCTGGGGTCTCCTAAACTTGTGGTCAACATCTGGAAGCGAGGGCAGTCTTGTTAGGGACTGTGCCTTTAACTGATGGAGCCTGTGCTAACTCTGGGTAGTTAGCATTAGAACCTCACTGCAATATTGCTGCATATGGTTAGTTGCTCAGTGCAGAATAGACTTTCTAGTTAGCCAGATATTTTTTCTCTTTCTTTTTTCTTGTCTTTTCTTTCTTTCTTTTTTTTTTTTTTTTTTTTTTTTTTTTTTTTTTTTTTGAGACAGGGTCTCACTAAATTATGCAGACTGCCTCTGATCTCAAACTTGCAATCCTCCTGCCTCTGCCTCCCAAGTCACTGGGATTACAGGCATGTGCCACTGTGCCTGGCCAGCCAGATATTTTTTCTAAATATTCAGGTACCAAAGGAAATTAACCTATATTTTTATTTGAAACATACCATATCCTTTCTGGGTATCTTCAATGATTGGCAAAGGTCCTCTGCCAAGGAATTCATCACCCTGGTTGATAAGAGCTTCCTTCACCACATCGTATCCATCTAAGACCACTGTGGGCCAGGATCCAAGGTACAGTGTATAAACAGGCCCGTACTCTTTGGCCAGCTGGAAAGAGATGTAAGCATTTGGATAAGTGATGCTGTGAAATCTCTCTGTTGGAGACTTAGGTAGAAATTAAGTAATAATTTTACGAAGGCTTACCATTTTACAAAGGTTTAACTTTTGTTCCATCAGTCTCATTTTAGGAATTTAACCTAACATATTCTCATGTCTCCATTTTTCTCCTTCATTTATACATGTTACCATTCAGGAAATACTTACTAAAAGTCTGTACTGTGTCAGACACTGTGGACAGCCCAGGAGCTATTAAGCAACTTAAAGTTCTGGGAAAGTGAAAGGAATGAAACAGCCAAACAAACTACCTTAGCAATCCAAACAGAGCACAATTCTATGAAAGTGATGAAGAGTGTGCTGCTTGGATGATAAAGGAAGAAATTAATACAATAGGTCAGGAAAGGCATCTGGGAGAAGATCCCGTTTAAGTTAAAACTAAAGATGAAAGTCCAGGCTCAGCGGCTCACACCTATAATCCCATCTACTCAGGAGATAGAGGCAGGAGGATGGTAGGCTAGGGCCAGAAGCAGCCTGCATAATTTACTAAGAACCTATCTCAGGAAAAAAATTAAAAATGGGTTGGGGGTGCAGCCCAGTGGTAGAGTACTTGCAAAATATGTGTGAGGTCCTGGGTTCAGCCCCCAAGTACTGAAAAAAAAAAAAAAAAAAAAAAAAAAAAAAAAAAAAAAAAACACAAAAAAACCCTTAAAGATAAAGAGGTAGCATCCAGGTTAAGAACTTAGGCGAGAGCTCATTAAGCAGGTATATACGAAGGATGAAATCTATATATTTATGGTAGCATTGCTCCATATTGTTGACTAAAATAGCCAACCATTGGGGACTGGTTTTCAAACTTATTTTACCTCCATGCAATTGAACTCAAAGCAACCATTTGCAATTAGTTACAGGAGCATATGAAATGGTATGTGAACATGCTCAACTTCTAAACAAATGGTTGAAAAATAAAACTACATTTAAAAATCCACTTGTATATTATGATCTCTCATTTTTCATGATGATTATTCCCAAAAGGCAAAACTTCAACAAGTCAAACTTATTTATTTTCTTCTGGTTCCCTGATTTTTTTCTTTGACTTTTCCTTTCCTTTATATCCTCACTTCCTTTTTTCTCCCAACTTCCACTTAAATGGTGGAAAATTTTGCCATTTTGTACCTTCTTTCTCCAGCCCAGCAAAATGAAACTTACTTCCTTTGAGAGTGTTTCTCTATTTTGGCATAAAAACTGTCAGGCCCTCCTCTTCCAACCTCACCTTGAGCCAATGACTTTTCTCTCTATTTCCCTGAGATAAGAGAACTAACAGAATATCCATATGCATCTACCATAGGAGTTACTTGTACTTGTGCCCACGAATATAGTTTTCTTTTCTGTTAATATAAATGGCTTTCATTTTTTTTAAAGCCAATTCCCCAACTTCTGCACTGGATTCTATTCCCTTCTGGTATAGTGGCATAGCACCATTTGTCATAGTAAAACTCTGAAAAAATTATCTAAACCTGCTATCTCCAATTTCCTCTGTTCTTCTTTGAAACCATACCAGTTATGGTTTGGACCATACCACTCTGCTGAAAATTGCTTTTATGTGGATGCCTAGAATGTTCCACTTTGCTAAATCTTACTTTATTTTACTAACCATTGGTATTTGGCATGGTTAAAACACTCAATGATATATATCTATCCTTGCATTCCACAACACCCTGTGGCTCCTCCTGCCTTGTTGGCTGCTCATGCCTATTAGTTCCCCTTGGGACTTCCTCCTTGTCTCACTGACCTCTAATTACTAGGGCGGTGTTGGGCTTATTGTTCAATCTACCCATTCCCTGCACTATCTCATCCAGTGTCCAAGATTTAAAGGTAGTTTGGATCCATCCCCTTAGTTTCAGCCCCACATATTCAACAGCCTAATCACATGTCCACCCAGATATTTAATAGGATTTTAAAATAATGTGTCTAAAATTGAACTCTTCATACTCATTTTTACCTAACTCCCCTATATCAAACAAGCAGAAAACCTGCTTCTTCTGATAGTCTCTCTTATTCTGTTTAGTGCTACCTGCTCAGCCAAAAACTTAGGGAGCATTCTTGAATCTTCTCTTTATTTTATATACCATATTCAACCTATCAACATATCTTCTTGTTTCTTCCAAATATATCTAGAATCTAACCACTTTCCCCTATGTTCTCTGTTCTTATACTGGCCTGCTTCTATCTGAGCACCTTTATAATCTAACTTTGTCTCCAGAGTCATGTGGCTAAAACATAGATTTTATCATGTAATCCAACTCAAAACTCTCCAATGATTTTCTGTTTCTCAAAACAGAAGCTAAAGTTCTAACAATGCCCCTAAAAGTCCCATGAGATCTGATTCTCTGTAATTCTCTAACATGTCCTATGTCTGCCCATTTTCTCCCCTTATTTTATCTGCACTGACCTCCTTGTTACTCCTTGACTATACTAGGCACCTTCTGCCACAGAGTATTGGACCTTGTTCCCTCTGCATGGAATGCATTTTTCTCAGTTTGTCCTTGTGGTTTTCTCTGGCATCCTCTTTGACAGTTTCTAAGCATTCCAAGCATACTCTAACCATATGATCCAGCAACTACAACAAAGGAGTTGTTAACTTATGTCTACATAAAAACCTGCATATGGATGTTTATAGCAGTTTTATTTGGGTCCGGGGTTTAGCTCAGTTGGTAGAGTGCTGCTCTGAGCTCACTGAGGCCCTGGGTTTGATCCCCAGGACCATAAAAATGGGAGAAGGATATGGCAGCTCCCTGCCAAAACAATCCCAAAACAATCAGCCATTGAAAACCCTTTGAATAGCAGAGAAGCACTGACATAGTGCCAGGCATGGCATAGTGTTGGGGAGTGTTTTATTCTGTTATATATAGGGTTGCTATGAGTCAGACCCCACTTGAGGGCACCTACCAACAACAAGCTGTTTTATTTATAGTTGCCAAAGCTTATATGAACAAAGATGCACTGGTAAATGGATAAACGGTAGTAATTCAGACAATAGAATACTATTCAGTGCCACAAAGAAGTGATATGCTGAGTCATGAAAAGATGTGGAGGAATTTTAAATGCTTCTTATTAAATGAAAGAAGCCAATATGAAAAGGTTACATATTGTATGATTCTATCTAACATTTTGGAAAAGACAAAACTATGGAGACAGTAGAAAAGAACAGTGGTTACCAAGGATTGGAAGGGAGGGAGGGATGAATAGGCAAAGCATAGGGGATTTTCAAGGGAGTGAAACTACTTTGATATTTTATTTTATTGTTTTATTTTATCATTTTATTTTTTATCGTACTAGGGTTTGAATCCAGATCCTTGTGCATGGTAAGCAAGTGCTCTACCACTGGGCTGCACTCTCAGCTCCTTTTTAAAATTTTTTAAGACAGGGTCTTGCTAAGTTGAGTAGGATGCCTCTGGCCTCAAACTCATGGTCCTCCTACCTCAGCCTCCCAAGACCCTGGGATTACAGGTGTGTGCCATGGCACTCAGTAGATATATTTTTTAACTAAATTAAATTAAAAAAAGTTTTTGAGGCAGGATCATACTATGTAGCCCAAGCTGGCCACTTACTCACAATCCTCTGCCTTAGCCTCCCAAGTGCTGTGATTGTAGGCATGTACCACCACAGCCAGCTTCTATTCTGATATTTTAATGGTAGGTACATGTCATTATATATTCATCCAAATCTATAGAATGTACACCTAGAGAAAATTCTCTCTCTCTCTCTCTTTTTTTTTTTTTTTTTTTGGTACCGGGGGTTGAACCCAGGGCCTCACACTTGCATGCTCTGTAAATGCTGGACCACTGAGCTGCACCCTCAGCCCATTTTTTTACTTTTTGAGACAGGGACTCACTAAATTATGCAGACTGCCTCTGGTCTTGAATTTGTGATCCTTCTGCCTCTGCCTCCCAAGCCGCTGGGATTACAGGCATGTGCCACTGCACCTGGTTCACCTGAAGAGAATTCTAAGGTAAACTTTGGACTCTGGGTGATAATGATGTGTCAGTGTAGATTCATCAATTGTAACAAATGCTCTAATCTGGTGTGGGATGTCAATAGTGGGGGAGGCTTGTATATGTGTGAGACCAGGAAGTATATGAGAATTCTCTGTATTTTCTGCTCAAATTTGTTAAGAAATTAAATGTGCTCAAAAAGTAAGGTCTATTTTAAAAATTTTAGTTCTTTCTGCATAGTACTAAGGTACTATGTAGTATGTATGTATATATAGTATGTAAGGTACTATGTAGTATGTATATACATACATTACTGATTTGTTTTGGTTTTAGTCTGACTCTCCTTATTAAAATATGTTTTTGCAAGGGCAGGGATTTTTTTCCCTCTTTTGTTCACTGCAATATTCTCAGAGTCTAAAAGACATCTGTTCACAAGGCATGGACTCAGTAGTTTCATAAATTATTTAGTGTTAAGACTTACCATCAGAGAAGTTTCCTACACTGTTTATTCATCCTGGGGAATATTTTTTGCATAATAAACTCATGGAGACATTATCTTTCCCTTGAAGAATATTTCCCAAACTGACTGTAGCCAGGGTACAGTGCTGAAGGGGAGTGGGCATCACTCTTTTGAAGGATGATCACAAAACCTCCCATAGATAATTTAGTGTAACATAATAATATAAAAGTACATTCATTACATTTTTATGACTGCTGACCTTGCCTTTTGGTGTTATATGCTGAGAGGGTAAGAAGCCTTTCAATTAAAATTTGTTCTGACCCCAGAATTTTCTCATTCACTACAGACCAAACAATATCTCAAGTCAAGTCAGTGCCTCTAATTAACTGCTTTAAAGTGATCCAGTCCTGTAAGAAAGAGGATTACTTGTATTTCTTTAATACAGAAATGAACACCCCAAAGTGCCCATTTGGTGAGTAGAACTAAGAAAGGCTGCAGCAAGACAGTCTACCTCCTGCGGTCTAAAGTGAGAGCCTAGGGGAGACCCCCTTACCTGGAGACAAACGCCCCAGAATTAAAGTCCCTTACCTTAGAGAAAGATGCAGGAAGGTCCTTGAGGTTTAGTTGCAACATATTCCCAATTATAGGAAGCGGTGTTGGGCCAGGGGGCAGCCTTCCTCTTGTGTGACTTTTTTCCCACACTAAAAGGAAAATAAGACAAGTGACAGAAATCACAAAAGCAAGGGTAGTGGTTCCCAGTAGTTCCATTTCAGCCCCTAACTGTTGTGGTTGCTTATTAGAGAGTGAAGCTTGTGAAGCCAGTGTGCTCTGCTGGGCAAAGGTTGGTCTGAGTTCTGGACTTGGAAAAAACTGGCATAGTTCTGGGGTTTGTTTACTTTGCTAAAGCTTGAGACCAAGAAAGGGTTCCTGTTTTGCCTACCTCTTACTCAGAAAATCTGTAACTTTATCCCTTTGATTTCATAAGCATCTCCATTATTTGTACTTTTTCTTTTCAGCACTGATAATTCATTACATACAAAGCTGTATTTTATTTTACAAAGCTTTCTGAAACTGTTCAAATAATTAAATTCATAAATTGGAAAAAACAGCTCATACACTCTGAGATCTTATTTGGAAAAGCACAGTTGTCAGAGCCATCCTTTTTAGACATCATTTTTGTTATGTCTCTCATCAGTTAACATCTTCTGTGCTCTTTAACAGAAGAATGGACAAACAAAATGGAGAATATACATACAAATTTACCCTTAAAATATACATACATATTCACCCTTAAAAAGGGACAAAATTCTTATGTGTACTACAACATAGATGAACCTTGAAAATACTATGCTAAGTGAAATAAGCCAGACACAAAAGGATAAATATCGTAAGATTCCACTTGTATGAAGTATCTCAAATGGGCAAATCCATGCACATAGAAAGTAGAACACAAATAGGTTACCAGGGGTTGGGAGGAGGAGGGAATGGGGAGTTATTGTTTAATAGGTACAGAGTTTCTGTTTGAAATATTGACAAAGTTCTGGAACTGGATAGTGGCAATGATTATAAAACATTGTGAATTACTTAGTGCCACCAAATTTTATACTTTAAATATGGTTAAAATAGCAAACTTTATGTTGTGCGTATTTTACCAAAGAAAAAGAGAAGGTTGATAGGTACTAAATGTTACTTCATAAAAATTATCAGTATCTTCTTGATTTATTATTTTTCTTTATGGGAGGGTATTAAGGGGGTTAGACCCAGGGCTTCACACAGGCTAGGCAAGGACTCAACCACTGAACTGGCCCCCCACCCCTTTTTAAAATTTTTTTGAAACAGGGTATCACTATGTTATACAGGCTGCCTCTGACCTTGAACTCGTGATCCTTTGCCTCACCCTCCCAAGATGCTGGGATTACAGGCATGCACCATGGTGCCCAGCTTCTTATTGATGTATTCTTTGAGAGAAATTTCACTACTAATGTCTCATGGTTTATACATTCATTACTTCACAGGGAATTTGTTAGTGTTTTTAAAAGTCTAAAAGACAAGTCTGTTTCAGCTTATTACTTATTGTAGCAAACATTAAAAAATATGTAGACTAAAATTCTTTAACTTTGTTATTTTTCTCTCCTTTCAGAACTCTCTATTTCCCACAGCAGACTATTTACTTCCATTAAATTAATTTGCTTATTAGCTGGAACTAATCAATCCACTTAGCAATATGACCAGGATGATTTTCAGGGGTTTAGCTTGGTTGGTAGAGTGCTAGTCTGCACTCTCTGATGCTCTGGGTTTGATCCCCAGCACGGCATAAAATGGGAGAGGAACTGGCAGCCCATTCCCTAAACAATCACCAAATAATCAGCCATTGAAAACCCTATAAATAGGAGAGAAGCACTAGCATAGTGGCAAACATGGCACAATATTGGGTGATGTTTCATTCTGTTGCACATAGGGTCACTATGAGTTGGACCTCACTTGGGGGTACCTACCAACAACAAGGAGCAGTAAGCCAGAATGGAGCCACTGTTGAGGATGGCTTGTGCATGCAGAACAATCAAGGCAGAGGTAACCACCTTAGAGATTTCCTATACATTTCTATATTCCTTCCAGTATTTTCTGTGGAACCAGCATCCACTGGTTTTTGCTGAGTTTATGCAAGTATGTTGGCAGACATTTAGTGAGGTAAATTATTGATTTTGAAATATTGTGAAATGTTAGAGCTTGAAAGTTGATTTGGATGTTGAGGGTAGGTGAATAAATAGAGTGAACTGGCAAATATGTTGGGCAAGGACGGTTTTTAAACTACCAATTTATCAGTTCCCTGCTTGAAATCCTGAAAGGTTTTGTTTGAAAGTTTTTTTCCTGTCTTTGGAAGATGTCATCAATGTTTGATAAGATTTAGGCAGCCTCCCATGGCCTTCATCGTTTGATGCTACCAGTCTCACTAATACTATTGTGCTTATATTGAATTGTTTTCTATTCCTGGAAGGTTCTTTAACTGAGATTCTCAGAGTGTCACCTGATCCTTTTTTCAAAAATAACATCTGCAGTTATAATTCACGTATCACAAAATTCATCCTCTCGTATAGTTCAGTAGTTTATGTTTAGAGTAACCAACACCAAAATTAAAATTCAGACTCTTTTCACTACTCTGAGATGAAAAACATACACTCACTGGCAGCCATTGACATCCCTCTCCTCCCAGCCTAAAGCAACCATAATCTACTTTTTGTTTGTATAGATTTGCTTATTCTGAATATTTCATATAATTAGAATTTATAATATGTGGTCTTTTGTGTCTGACATCTTTCACTTAGCATATTTTTGGGTAGATACCCAATAATAGAATTTCTGGCTCATCTGGTAACTTTTTAACATTTTGAGGAACTGTCAAAATGTATTCCAAAGTGACTGCATCATCTTATATTCCTACTACAATGTCCTCCACATGTCTGTCAGCTTATTCTGCTGTAGGGGCTTGCATGTTGCTGTGATGCTGGAAGCTGTGCCCACAGTATTTCTGAGCATGGCCATCCATGGTGGACAGGTTTCAGCTTAACTTCCAGACTAAGATAGACTAGGGAGAAGGACCCAGCAGCTGACTCCTAAAAAATTAGCCACTGAAAACCCTACGAATAGTAGAGAAGCACTGTCAAATATAGTGCTGAAATATGAGTCCCCACAGTCTGGAAGCCATTCAAGAAATCACTGGGGAAGAGTTGTCTCCTCAACGTAGAGACAACATTAATGACAAGAATAGAATAAAGCCCCTGAAACCACCTTTTGCAGATGTGGCATCACTCAAAATAAGAAGAAACACAGTGGCTGCAACAGTGGGCTCAAGCATAAAATGACTGTGCGCATGGCAGAGTTTTGGGTAGTGTTTCATTCTGTTGTACATAGGGTCACTTATGTGCCAGACCCAACTTGATGGCACCTAACAACACCTCGTGATGTATAAGGATTCCAATTTCTTCACATCCTTGCCAACATTTCCTATTGTCTTTTTTTATTACAGCCATCCTAGACAGTGAAATTTTTGTTGTTAGGTGCCATCTAGTTGAGTCTACCTCATAGCGACCCTCATAAGGTCTTTATACATTCACCATATCTTTTCAATTTATATGCTGAGCAAATAACCTGAGAAGCTGGACTTTATGAGGAAGAACGTGGCGGCAGGATTGGAGGAAAACTCATTGACAACCTACGTTATGTAGATGACATGACTCTGCTTGCTGAAAATGAAGAGATTTAAAACATTTACTGATGAAGATCAAAGATCACAGCCTTCAGTATGGATTGAAACTGAACATCAACAAAACAAAAATCCTTACAACTGGGTCAGTATGTAACTTCACAAAAAATGGAGAAAAGATTGAGGTTGTCCATGATTTTGGTTTGCTTGGCTCTATAAGCAACACCCACGGAAACAGCAGTCAATAAATCAAAAGATGCATTGCTCTAGGAAAAGTTGTGGCAGAAGATCTCTTTAGAGTATTGAAAAGTAAAGATGTCACATTGAAGATGAAGGTATGCTTGATTCATGCCATGGTGTTTTCAGTTGCATTATATGTCTGTGAAAGTTGGACATTGAACAAGAGAGACAAGAGAATAATTGATGCATTTGAATTATGGTGCTAGAGATGAGTATTGAATATAACATGGACTGCCAAAAGAACCAACAGATCTGTCCTAGAAGAAGTGCAACCAGAGTGCTCCTTGGACGCAAGGATGGCTAGTCTGTGTCTTTCATATTTCAGACATGTAGTCAGGAGAGACCAATCCCTGGAGAAAGACATGTTTGGAAGAGTGGCAAGTCAATGAAGAGAAGGAAAACCCTCCACCAGATGGATTGACACAGTGTCTGAAACAATGGGCTTAAACATAAATAAGATCATGTGCCTGGCACAAAATTGGGAAGTGTTTCAATCTGCTGTACACAGGGTTGCTATGAATGGCACCTAACAATATGACAGTGAAGTGGTATCTCATTGTATTTCCCAAATGACTAATGATGTTGAATATCTTCCATGTTCTTATTGTCCATTTCCTGGAGAAAAGTGTATTGAGATCACTTGCCCATTTTAATTTTATTGTTGTTGTTAGGTGCTGTCGTGTCGGGTCCAGCTCATACGGACCCTATGTATAGCAAAACAAAACTCTCCTTGACACTGTGTTGCCACATCCAGATCCACTCATGATGGGTAGACAAAGTCCCCATATGGGGAAGGGTACTTACTCCTGTTGGGTAGACTGAGTCCTCACATGAGGAAGAGTACTTTAAAGAGGGAAAGTCCACTGAAACAGGAAGAGTACTTCAAAAAGGACTCTTCATGGAAAGGGACTTGGGGTCTCATCTTTCCTTTTCTTTTAATTTTAAATTTGGATTTCTGGGAAGCCTAATAAAAAACAAGTAATGAATGTAAATATATAATCTTCTGATTCTGTGAGCAGTGCTGATTCAGAGCGGGAATTAAGAAACCTCCCTAACAGGCCTACAATGGGAAAATTCTTGGATGACTGCCAACAACATGAACTCGAGTCAACATAGTACAAAAGCCTCCCTGACAATTTAGCATGGAGGTGCTTATCTGTCTAAAGACAACCTTGGTTCCCAGCTAGAGAAAAAGAGTATAGGCTGTTGTTCTGGTCAGCCTGACCCTCCACTGCTATTATAACTAACAGATGTTTATAAAACTGCACGTATTCTTAGTACTTGCATGACCTAAGCCTAAAAAGACTATATAAAAAACTAAGCCATCTGAACAATAAACGGAACAGAATCACACTGCCTCTGAGCTGCTGTGTCTCTGTCTCCCATCGCCAACTCCTCACCTGCCTTCGGGAACCCCTGGATCCTAGGCTGCAGCTGGACTGTGGCACTGTGTCATGACCAGAACTATGTCAGTGCTTCTCTGCTATTCAGATTTTTCAGTGGTTAATCATTTCAAGATTGCTTCAGGAGTGGATTGCCACCTCCTTCTATTTTTGCAGTGCTGAGGATTGAAGTCAAGGCCTCAAGGAATGCAGAGCAGTACTCTACCAACTGAACTAAATCCTAGCCCTTTAATATTGGGTTTTCCTTCTATTGTTGTTATCCTCAATCTTTAACTGACTTGCACTCTTTTTCATTCTTTATTGTTCATCTTTTTTTTCACACTCTCCTAGCATTACATTCTTCCCATTTAGATCATTCCATCATACCTGGGCCTGCAGGTGTAGCCCTGTAGCATCCGATCCCGTCAGATCTTGGAAGCTAAGCAGGGTCGGGCCTGGCTAGTACCTGTATGGGAGACTGCCTGGGAACACCAGAAGCTGTAGGCTTGGGAGAAGGACCTGGCAACCCCCTCCCAAAAATCAATCTGCCATTGAAAACCCTATGAACAGCAGAGAAGCACTGACAATAGTGTTTCCCCTGTTGTACAGAGGGTCGCTATGAGTCGGATACCGACTCGACGGCACTTAACAACAACAACAACAACAACAACAACATCATACCTGGAATTCTTTGATTAAAGTCTACTTTCTCATGAGGCTGTTGATGCTAAGAGAACAGAGATTATGTATGTCTTACTATTGTATTGTTCACGGTTGGTCCATTATGTTACCCATTTTAGGTTTTGGGGCACATACCGATACTCAATAAGCATTTGTGGAAATTTCATTTGATGTTCACAATTTCTCTTGTTCTCCCCATTAAAAAAATTTTTAGGTCAATTCCTCTGTAACCATGTGTGCTCCCATCTCCACCAGCTGATGGCTGTCCCTGGGGATATTAATTTTTGTGCCTATATGGGTTGAACATACATGTAGACTGACTGCAGCTTCCACAGTCTTGAAGGATCCCTGGGGTGAAAAACATGTCAAGTGCAGGCAATGAAATAAGGTCAGGGCAAAGTGAGTTGATGCTGTGTGGAACTTTCTACCATAGCCATAGCTGGAATT
Source organism: Pedetes capensis (assembly GCA_007922755.1). NCBI lineage: Eukaryota > Metazoa > Chordata > Mammalia > Rodentia > Pedetidae > Pedetes > Pedetes capensis. Next base: position 16,184 of record VMDO01014189.1, on the reverse strand, counting down.
CAAAGTGAGAAGGTGAGACTAAGAATTAATAGGCCATCAGAGGAAGTAGATACACCCAATTTTTTAGAAGTTTCCTTACATGTCTGAATTCCAGTCATGTTTATTATACCTATTAAGAGGCAGATCTTAGCTTACTGGCAAATGAAGAAAACCAATGCCATTTTTTTTGTTTATTTGATCAACTGTGGTTTGTAACTCTTTCAGTCTTTCTATCCCTACATCATCCATGTGTTGAATGCAGGCTGACCCCAGGTTAGGGGAGTGACCTTGGGCCAGGAAGCTTTCGTAACTCATAGGAATTTTTTGCAGAAAAACAGCTGAGAGCTATCAGTGCAAAGACTCCCAGCAACTGAGAGAATGAGGACTTCCTACCTGAAACAGGGGGTCTGGGTGGTACACCATAGCATCCATTCATAATGGTTGATCCTCATGCTTTTCAGCTCCACTTGCCTCATAATAGGGAAGAAGTGCTCCTCCAGACTCCCAAGGGCTGATCTTTCTGGAATTAGTTTTCATACTACCCAGCTCACCTACAGCACTTCTTCCAAGCCCTAAGGAGGGCAGAGAAAATCCACCCATTGGTCATCACTTTATACCACACATTATTAACCACCCACTTTTACCTTTTCCTGACTTCTATTTAGACCATGCATCCTCTGTAATCTCCCCTAAACTTAGAGCTTCTACCATGCTAAACATAATTGTTCCAAGGGACAATGTAAAAGGCTGTGGTAAAGAGCCTGGGTGTGGAATATGATTACCTCAAACCCTTACATAGCTTTTTATTATTTGTGTGATCTTGGGTAAAGTAATCTCTCTATATATTCCAGCTATAAAATGAAGATAACATCAGAACCTCCTAACGTGAGGATTCAAAAAGAAAATATCTGCACATGCAGACCTGGACTATGCCCAGTAAATGGAAACTAATATTAATAGGGGTTTGCAAGAGGAAGGCTCTCACACCTCCTGGCACTGTTGCAGCAAAGGAATCCAGTGAATTGCACTTTAAAATGTAACAGCATGTAATTCTCCCACTGCCTTGAACCATTCTACCTTCACCATTGTCCTCTTCAGCTGGCTAGCTGCTTCTCATTCATCCGTAAAATTTTGGCTCAGAAGTTGGGCATGGTGGAGCATGCCTATAATCCCAGCACTCAGGAGGCTGAGGCAGAAGAATTGACATGAGTTGGAGGCAGCCTGGGCTACACAGAGTTCCAGGCCACCCTCAGCTACAGAGTTTGATTCTGTCTCAAAAAAAAAAAAAAAAAAAAAAAAAGAGAGAGAGACTGACAGGCTCAGAGGGCTGGAGATATAGTTCCATAGTAGAGCACTTGCCCAGCTTGTACAAGGCCCTGGATTCAATCTCCCATGCTGAAGAAAAATTCACTCACATCAGACATATCCTAGAAACCAAGCATCTTTGATGTCCCATGGCACCCAGTGTTCACTCTATTATACTTCTCTATTTACTTGTTCTACCACCCCATACCACCTTACCCACCCCCCCCCAACAAGGCTATGTGCCTTTTTGTTGCCAGGTACCATTAAGTTGGGTCTGACTCATAGCACCCCTACATACAACACAACAAAACACTACCAGACACTGACAATGCTTCTCTGCTATTCATAGGGTTTTCAATGATTGTTTTAGGGTTGGGCTGCTGGGTCCTTCGCCCAAGCCTACAGCACCCAGTATTCCTAGGCAGTCTCCTATACAAGTACTATCCAAGCCCTGTCTTGCTTAGCTTCTGAGATCAGATGAGATAGGACACCAGGGTGGTATGACTGTAGACTTTTGTTGCCAAGAAACTAGCAATAAATATTTATAGGAAGAAATGTTTCTGAAGATAAAAAATAGAATTTAGAAAGAAAAGTGGATTAAAAGATGCAATAGGAAAAAACAATGGGTAAGTACAAATTTAAAAGAAATTTGGTATTTTAGTATCTTGTGCTATAACACTATATTTCCGACTGGGCAATTCATAATGAACAGAAACTTCTTGGCTCATAGTACTGGAGACTGGAGAGTCCAAGACCAAGGGCCAGCATCTGTCTGCCTTCTATCCATACTGTTATTGTTGTTATTAGGTGCTGCCCACATCGGGTCTGACTCATAGTGACCCTATGTACAACAACAAAATACTCCCCATTTCTGTGCCAGGCACACAGGTCTTATTTATGTTGAAGCCCACTGTTTCAGACACTGTGTCGTCCATATAGTAGAGAGTTCTCTTTTTTTCCATTGACCTGCCACTCTCCCAAATATGACGTCCTTCTTGGTTTTCTCTCCTCTTTCATTCTTTACAGGGCCAGACTGAAGATGCTTCAAATCTCTGGTTCTTTTTAAATTTTCACCTTTATATCATTTCTTTCCCCCTTGAATTTTACCATCCACAGTTAAAAGAACCCATGCAGCTGCTTTGATATTTTACTTTGAAATTTCTTACAGTGATGTGTTTAGCTTGTAAGGGGCTCTGGGCTTAATCCCTAACACCAAAAACAAATAAAATACAATAAAGTAAAATGAAATGAAATAGAACAAGTTTCTTCCACTAAATATCCTAGTAAAGAATGTTGTTGTTGTTTGTAGTATTAGGAAGTTGAACCTAGTACTTTGCTCATGTTAGGTAAGTGACCCACCACTGAAGTGTACCCTCAACCTTTTAATTGTTTTTTGAGATAGGGTCTTGCTAAATTGTCCAGGATGCCTCTGGCCTTGAACTTGTGATCCTCTTGCCTCAGCCTCCCAAGTCGCTGGGATTATATGCGACACGACACCCAGCTGTGAAATAGCCTGGTAAATTCTGCTTTCTGTAATGCCTTGGCATGGACAGAATTCAGCCAAATTCTTTGCTACTTTGTAACACAGATAACCTTTATTCCAGTTTCCAATACCTTGGCTCTTCATATTTCTGTTGAGACTTTTTCAGAACAGCTTTTATCCTTATTTGTGCCAATATTCTGACTACTTTAGTAGTTTCTGTGAAGTTTTAGACTTTCCCTACCGCTCCCCTCTTCATCTAAACTCTCACCAGAATTGCCCTTAACATTCTGTTCTTGGTAATAAGGACTTTTTTCTAGCCTGCTTATCCAAATTTTCAGACTCTCTTCATTACTCAATTCCGAAATCACATCCACATTTTCAGTTATTTGTTATAGCAACACTTCAATTCTGTAGTACCAGTTTCCTGTCCACTTTGGATTCATATAACAGAAACACTGTGGATTGGGTAATTTATAATGAATAGTAATTTCTCACAGTTCTGGAGAATGGAAAATTCAAGATGGAGGAATTGATAACTGAAGGCCTTCTTGCTGTGTCATCAAATGGCAGAAGGGTAAGAGAAGGAAAGGAGGGAGGGACAGACACACCAAACTTCCTTTTATAACGAACTCATTCCCTTGATAATGGTCTTAATCTACTCATTCCACCCTCATGGCCTACTCACCTCTCATTAGGCCCCACTTGTCAACACTGTTGGATTGGGGACTAAGTTTCTAATACATGCTTTTTGGGAGACACATTCAAATCACAGTACCTGGTAAGGAAAATGAGTAAAATGTCATTATAATTTATGGTCTATGTAATAATGGATACAAGGTATGAACAATCAATTAACAGTGAATTTGTTCTAAATGCTTATACAGGGCAAGAGTACAGAAGCTGGGCCAGGTTGTTTAGACATTCTTGGAGGATTGTGATTTAGGATTAAATCTAGCTATCTTACCTTATGCCTACAGCGTAAGGCATAAGTGCCTACCACTGTGGCACCCAATTCCATCAGATCTCCGAAGCTAAGCAGGGTCAGGCCTGGTTAGTATTTGGATGGAAGACCACCTGAGAATACCAGATACTATAGGCTTGGGAGAAGGACCTGGCAACCCACTCCCAAAAAATAATCAGTCATTGAAAACCCTATGAATAGCAGAGGAGCACTAACAATATTGTTTCGCCTATTGTACTTAGGGTCACTATGAGTTGGACACCAACTTGATGGCACCTAACAAGCTTACCTCATAAACTGCTGAAGACAGAAATCAGTGTGTTTTATTGTGTACTTCTATGTATCAGCCCATGTGGTCACTCTCTACTATGGGAACTTATGTTCTACTCAGATAGAAACATAAACTGACTCTTAGACTAAGTGAACTAACATATTCTAGCAATTACAATACAGAAATCACTATGCTAACTCCATCAACATATCTTGTTCATCCCAGTGAAGAGCTGCTCTGAAGAAAGTAATCTGGTTCAGAAATGTTAGATAACTTCCCATGGTTATACATTAAGTCTTGATAGATTTAGCCTAATCTCTTAAGTCCTTTTTCCTACTACTCACTTGACTGTATTTACCACATTCATCCTTCAGTTCTTTCATGCAACAAGATTGATCAAATCACATGGGCGAAGCATTTCAGGCTTTAGCAATACATACAATCCCCAGGCAACAAGACAGTCACAGTCCTGCTGTCATAGAACTTGTTGTTAGGTGCTGTTGAGTCGGTATCCGACTCATAGCACTTTACAACAGGGGAAGCACTATTGTCAGTGCTTCTCTGCTGTTCATAGGGTTTTCGATGGCAGAATGATTTTTGGGAGGGGGTTGCCAGGTCCTTCTCCCAAGCCTACAGCTTCTGGTGTTCCCAGGAGGTCTCCCATCCAGGTACTAACCAGGCCCGACCCTGCTTAGCTCCCGAGATCTGACGGGATCAGATGCCACAGGGCTATGGCTGCGGGCGGTCATAGAACTTAGGTTTGTAATAATAGACATTAGGCAGGTATGAGGCATGAAGATTGTTTACAGAGGGGAAAGTACAGGATGCTAACTCAGGCATGCAGTTCAGGGTGACCTCTCTGAAGGGATGAAGGCTCATTAGAGATTAGTAAAGAAAATAAATAAGTAAGTAAACAAAAGTTGGTCCCATGAGGGATGAAAAGTGAGCCAGACAGATGGAATATTCTACATACACAGAGAGAAGGTATATTCATGTACCTTAAAGGAGAATGGCTGGAGAGGCCAGCAGGGGCCAGATCAGAGATCCTTGCTTGTACACATTTGGAACTTACTCCTAAAGCAAACAGAAGTCATAACTTCTAATTCAAAATCCCTTTTCCTACAGGAATGGGTAGAAATCACTTCATCTTTTACCCAATACCTATAGGATAATGAGTTCAAAAATCTCCCTAGTCTACATCAACTAATATAGGATACTATAGGTATGGTTCCTAGAAGAAGTACAAGGTTGGTTTCCCCCAAACTCCCAATTATCATTCTCTCCTGGCCCACTTGCACTTTTGCAATTCTCCCTAAGAAGGAATCTTCACTAGGAGGGAATCTAGGTGCAAACCTGGCTCTTAGGCTGATAACATCTGAATTAGTGAAGTTAGTTACATCATACCACTGCCAGTTACAATTATACAAACTGCTCTTCCTCCATGTCAGTATAACCGCCTCTTCCCTTTGTTAGTGGAAGCTCTCAGGGAAGGCTCCAAGGGCCCGATGTTCTGTCTTCTCTTTTCACAGATCCTGGTCTTGTCCCACAAACAATCAGAACATTAACCCTTATTAAACTATAGTCAGGAAAAAGTGGAAATGCTGTTTTCTTTGTTTTTTTTTTTTTTAATTCTTATACTAGGTAGGTAATATTTTGGGGAAAGTATAAGCTTTTATGGTTAAGTACAACCAGTAAATAAACTGGTTTCCTAGTTGAAATGGGCAGAGAGTCTTAAAAGCAGGTTAAGATGACAGAAAAGAATGAAGACATAAGGGAAAAGCAAAACACACAGACACAATCACTGATAGTAAAATAATTTTATTTAGTTTCTTATTTAAAAAAGGTAGCATTTCACATATAAATTTAGACTTCAAGATTACAGTGTATATTTACCAAAAGGAACATCCCTGAAGGATGGCTAGACTCAGCTCACTGAATGGGCACAGGGAAGCTCACTCCCTGGGGAGTTTAAGTGGAAGTACTTTCTTTAAAACTTCACAATGGCACTTCCCTGTTCCTCAACTCTGCCATCATGGCTTGTGGCTGGTATGAAACCCCACAGCCATCACTCTGGGGCAATATCAGATCACTTATCAGAATAGGAAACATCTCGAGGAATGAAAGCACAAAGCTCAATGATCCAGATTTTCCACAACAATCATTATTTATCTGCAGTAACAATATGACAAGAGTTTATTTTTATAATTCAAATGTTATTTTAAGGAGGGATAAAGAACACAAAATTCACTCATAAAGAGAATTTATATAATTATATGAGCAAAAATTATTTTCTCCATATTATAAATGCCTCTATAGTATAAGGCCCAGGGAAAACACCCATTCTGGGCTTTCCTTTCCCAGATAAATTGTTTGGCACAACCCATCAGCTGTCAAAGAGACTCACAGCCAAGCAGTTTCTGGAAGTGGTCCCATGACTGTTCTGTCTGGTTTCAATATAATGTACACAAGAGGTGTCAACAAGCTGCACAAACTCAGGCCTAACTATGTGACACCATGTTCCAGCAAAGTTAATCTGATGGGAAAAAATGATCCAGATAAAATATATCTCCTTATAGTCACAGGTTAACTGTTGTCTTCTCATAAAAAATGAACTCACTGGCTGCTCAGGAACTCAATGGAATCCTGATCTAGGGAAGGTGAAAGTTGAAGAAACAACTTTGATTTCAGCATCCCAGAATCAGGAAGAAGACAAAGGTGAGCAAGGATGCTTTCTAGGTTACTTTATTCCACACTCCATGAACATTAAGGAGAATCAGTGTGCTATTCAATCATGATGGCTCTAGGAGTTAGCCTTTAGACAGAACTGCTGGGGCAAATTAATGTACCCCAAATCCAGTTTTAAAAATAAAAACATCCTGCAATTATGATACAATACTGTGCAGTGAATCAGGAATTATATACTGCCTTTGTGTCTGGTTAAAGCCCCATCCCACCCCTGACCGGCCAGAGGTGAGAGATGACATCTAATGAATTGTCTGTGGCTAAAAACCAGGCACCTGAGGCACACAGGGGCTGAGGCAGTGATGCTGATAGTCATCACCCAATGCAGGGAATTTAGGGCTCCAGAGCTTTGGTTCAGAGCAAAGGTTTCATTTCCCTCTAAACTTTAAACCAAGCTCTCTTTGACACTGAGCCTACTAATGCAATACACTAATGATTAGGAATCTCTGGTTGGGTGGCAAAGTGCATATCCCTGCAGGCTACCAACCTAACTGTAGGAAAACAGAAAGGTACAAATGGTATCAAGTAAATGATTGCTCAATTGGCAAATCATTTCATCAGGAAACAAAGTGGCCTGAATGTTAATCTCATGGATGAATGCTGGGACTGGACCTCAAAGATAGTGTCTGGGTCCCAGGTACAATTAATCTTCTTTAACTTACCATGTCCTGGTGGTCTTCTCTCTGGCCTCTATCTCGTGAATGGCTGAGCACACATGTCCCCAGGGACCAATGTAAACATTATTCAATAGATCTCACCTTAGAAATACACAGCTTGTTATATATTTAGTGTTTAACATTCCAGTGCAGGCAGTATCTTAGCATCAGACTTTCCCTCATTCATGAGTACCAGTTTAGAAAGGAACATATACAAGATACTTGATAAAACTGTGGCTGAAAAGACCTTGTGAGTGCCAGATGTCTGGCTCTACCCTGGAATCAGCTGACAAATCAGCACTATCACAAGAGAGCCAGAACAGAGCACAAATTCTCTAAAAATCTGAAGAGTCCATCTAACAACTGTTCTCACTTAGTCCCTCAGGCCACATCTTGACATGGGAGAACTTTCTCCCTCTTGCATCAACCTGTGCTCTCCCTGCTTTGGGCGGGGCTCTCTCCAGAGGGCTCCAGAGCCTCCGTAGAGGGGAGGGGACTTTCTCTTCCAGTCCTAACGTCTGAATATTTCAAAGCACAAGAGGAGTCCACAAACATGCTAGGGATGCTGCTGCCAAAGTAGATCTTACTGTTAGAAGCAATGGCCTGGTACTTTTTGAGCTCCAGATATTCCGGGGTCAATTTGTGCTGTGTGGGGCAAACAAGAATAAAGGCATCAGGATACTGTGGTGAAATAGTCATCCCTTTTCCCTATAACCATTTCTCCTACTGCTCTCCTGTGTGTTGTTGTGTTGTGGTTAGGTGCTGTTGAGTTGGGTCCAACTCAGCAACCCTATGTACAACAGAACGAGACACTCACACTGTGTAAAGGCTTCCCTGCTATTCATAGGGTTTTCAATGGCTGTTTTGGGATTGCTTCATGAGTGGATCACCATGTCCTTCTCCCATTTTTGTGGTGCTAGGGATTGAACCCAGGGCCTCAGAGACCGTACAGCAGCACTCTACCAACTGAGCTAAACTTCAGCCCCACTCTTCCGAATATCATGACTCAACTCTGAATGTCTGTCAGTGACCCTCTTTCACTTTGGCGTGTGGCTATCAAACGAAGTTCTTGACTTAAAATTCCTTCAACAAGTTCCTGTCTTAATGCAAGAGAAGCTGTTCACATCTTAATAGAAGGACAGGTGATGGGGAACAGATAATGATAACTGGTGATAATTACTATTTCCACAGTGACTTATACCTCTACATACTTTGACACACATTCCACCCCCTTTCAACAGTAGCCTCATGCATGCTAGGCAAGTGCTCTACTCCTGAGCTGCATCTCCAATCCCTTTTTTATCTTGAGAAAGGGTCTTGATAGGCTGTGCAGGTTTCCTTTGACCCCAATCTTACGATCCTCTCTCCTCAGTCCCCTGAGTTGGTGGGATTTCAGGGGTGTGCTGCATATACTACACATCTCATCTTCATTTTCCCATTTTATCTAGCTAAATTCAGCCTGGAACTAACTTGGAATTTCTGCTGATTCTCTTGAGAGAGGTATACAGATCAATGGATGAGTGTTAGAGCTTTCAAGAAAAGGCCTGGGCTCATAGCTTTACAACCAGCTGTCTTTGTGACTCTGCTTCTCTTGACCAAATTCTACAACTAAAAAAAAAAAAAAAAAAAAAAAAAATCTCAGCAATGCACCTGATTGGGGATCTGGTCAAAAGCTGGGTATTCAAATTGTTTGTGACAGACTTTGACCATCAGATCTCCTTCTCTGTCACAATGTTTTGTTTTGTTTAAATCATGGTGCCAAGACACATCCAACCAAAATCTGAGTTTAATTAAAACTCATTTCCATTATTCCCCAGAAAATATGCTCCCAAAGCCCTAGGAACCCTCCCTGTAATCCTCCCCTCATCTTAAGTCTAAGCCTGTCTTCTGGGCAAAAGCCCTTCTTGTCATTTACAGTCCCACGGCACTTATTCTCTGGACTCTAACATCTTTTACTCCCTGGACCTCTACCCTATCCAGTTAGTTCTTGCCTCCGTTGAAACATTGCAATTAAATCTGGTCATACTGTATAATTAAATTACTTCTTAAAGCCTTTTAAAGGTAGGTTTGTATCTGAGTAACATTTTTCAAAATGGCATAAAACTATTGCTCCTTTCAGAATAAGGCTGATCTCAATGGTAAGGTCTTGATACTCGTGCCTGGCTTGCTTCACACATTATAGATTTGGATTGCTCGTTTTATAAAATGAAGATTCCTAGCTTACTTTTGTCTTGACCAAATTCCATTCTGTTTCTATAGAGCTGTGTCTTTCAAAGTTATGTTTATTCTTAAATTTATACTGGTTTCCAAAGTCCTGACAATTCACATTCTATCAACCTATCACATCATTTCTTCTAAATACAGATTATGTTGTTCCTTTCTAAACTGAAAGTTTAAGCTGTCTATAGCTTAAATCTTTATTCTAATCTTTTAAACTGCATCATACACTTTAGCAGTATCTGTATAATCCTTTCACCTGTTCCAATCTATTCTATAATTAATAATCTATAAATCCTGAATATATCATTAATTTGTCAGAATTCTATTGGGGTTCTAGCTGCTTCTTAAATAATTCCTGCTCACTTGGCCTATAGTCTCTAGTCAACTTACCCTAGTTCCTTACACAAAAATTGTTTACCCATACATCGTCAATCTCCCTTCTTATTAGACATCAAATTTATCATGACTGAAACAGTTTGTAAATCCAACAAATAAGAAGTACTCAACTGGGGGCATTTGGAAATTGTGTGTGTGTGTGTGTGTGTGAGCGTGTGTGTGCGCGCGCATGTGTTTGTTAAAACAACAACTAGTGGGTACTACAGACTTTTAGTAGGCAAAGGACAGGGATGTAAAATATCCCATAATATATAAGACAGTCTTCAACAATGAAAAAGTAACTTACTCCCACATAGCAAGAATGTTTCTGATAAGAAACACTGCTTTAAACAGGCAGCGTCTACCCTAAAAAGCTACCTTATCTGGTAAGTTATCCTAAATGAACTTTGCTCTATTTCTGATATTAATTCAGATCTTCAACTTTACTGAGGCTCTTTATTACACCGCAAATGAATGGATTTATGGTGGTCACTACCCTTCCTGCAAATTGGGTAAAAATCACTTCTATCATATTAATGCTCCCCCCAAAAGAGAAAAATACAAACTATCACTAGGAAAGTGGCACAGGGAGCCAGTCACCTTGTTTGAGGTGGCATATTTGTGTGCAGCATAATACTCAGCATCTGCTTTCGCCTTCTCTCGGGCCAGGAATGCAGCATCTAGCAAGTAAAACAGAGTCAGCATGTTCAAAACAAAGGAGAGTTGCCAACCCATTCCCTCAGCTTAGTAAGAGTCCTCTTTTTCACTGCTTCATATTTCAATTGTTTATTTCGATGTGAAAGTTTCTAACATTAGTAGTTTTTAATCCCAATCCCCACAGCACTCCTTCTCAAGAGAGAATCTTTCTGTGACTGGTGAATAGCAGCTCATCTGAGCCCACTCATTTTCTATTCTATGTGTCTCTTTCTTCCTCTATCTCTCTCCCACTTCCGGTCACCCAAAGCCTCCTACCCTATTCAAGTTTTAAACAAAATAACTGAGTCCAGGCATGAAAGCTCTGTTCTTTTTACTGCATTGTCCCCATCCCCACCAAATTGGATCCCAAATAAGTTAACACAGAAAGAGAGAAAGAAGTGGTATATAGGCAAAAGTGTCCTCAAGACTGAGCTAAGAACATCAACATGTCATGAGGTGATATCAAAGAATTTGAGGTTCTCTATCAAAACTGGGGCTGCTTTTTTCCTGGCTAATTTGTTGTGTTGCTGTTGACAGGTGAAAAAGAAACTGGTGGTGATAGGTTTATTATTTTGTACATTCTTTACAATTGATTATGAGTAATTCTCATACTTTAAGGACAAAGTGATAGCCAATAAGCCCTAATTTAAAGAAGAAAATGAAAGGTGAGCTACAAGAGTCACAAACAAAAGCAAGAGCTAGATACATAATGCATTTAAAACAATTTTGTCTGGAATATCAGGCCAGCCACTTCCTCCAGACCAGAATATTCTATGGCTGTCTTCCCAAAGATAATCAAGAACTGATCCAGACTGGCAGTTCAGGATACTCAGAGGCTCACACTCTCCCCAATGTACCTTCAATTTCAGAAATGCGCTTTTCAGTTTCTTTCTCCATCACCTTCTGCTGAAACCGAATTTTTGCCACTTGTGCAATCTTCTCTGCTTCTATAATTATATAACAAAAGAAGACACACTCAAAAACATCTCTAGTTCCTGACACATTCAGAATTAGCAGCACACAGTGTAACATTAATTATATCTGTCTTTATGGCCAATTGTTTCCTGAAGTTTTATCTATTCAGACTGTAAATAGCTCAAAGGAACAGAGGGAGTTTATTGCCTACTTCACATTTCTATTTTGACAGTGCAAGTTTTGTGGGAAGAGAAAGTACAAAAAGTTAAAAGTTCTAGTCTCTCATGAGACTATATAGCAGTGGTTCACAAGCTAATGGTAAAAAAGACACTTTATGAAAATATTAAAGAACAAAAATAGAGCAACATAAATGCATGGGAACATAGGACAATTATATAACGTGGCAGGAGAAAGAATGAATAAGGGAGATAAGTTAAATCAAGGAAAGCCTCTGGAAGGAATTTTATAGGAAATAATGGACACGACCGAGGGGGACATGCTAGGAAACATAAAGGAAGACAAAAAGGTAGGAATGAACAAGTCACGATGGAAAGGTGATATACAGCCAGCTGACAAGAGAAGACAACAAAAAATAAGACTAGAAAGAGGCCTAGAAGACTTCTGTCTAGAGTGACAGTATGAAAAGTTTAGTTTTAATATACTCAGGATCTACTGTTAAGTTGCCATCAGGGAAATGATATGAGGAAAAGAATATCAGAGGAATATTCTGACTGCCATAGAAGATAAAATATAAAGCAATATAATTCATCTGAGGGGAAAACAAGGTTGGGAATGAGCACATCACCTACAGCAGCACATAGGAGAAACTAGCACCCTTAAAAACCTCTGCCTGAACCAAAGGACGCAGGATGAGGGAAGAAAGACTCTAGTTACACTTTAAATTCAGTCATTCCAATTTTTAAAGAATATTCTTAATTTTCCTTTTCAGCCAAAGAATATGAGTATGCTTGGCCCTCCGTATCCACAGGTTTCTCATCTGAAGATTGAACCAACTGCAGACTGAAAATACTTAAAAATAAAAAATATTTTGTCTGTACTGAACATGTACAGGCTTTTCTCGTCATTATTCTCTAAATGATATACCTATTTACACTATGATAGGTACTGTAAGTAATCTAGAGATGACTTAAAGTATATGGGAGAATGTGGATAAGTTATATGAAATACGTGCTATTTTATATAAAGGACTTAAGCCTATGAAGATTTGGGTATGGAGCAGCAGGGGTAAGGGGTCCTGAAACCAACAAGTACCAAGAGATGAGCATATTTTAACACATTTTGTCTCTGGTCCCTGAGGGAAGCACATAATAAAGAAAAATTTTCCAAACAGATGTTTCCTGAAGATAGTATACTTTACCAACTATGCCAGGACATAATTCCCTATTTATTCATCAGAGTAATATCCATCTATGTCATATTATCCTAAAAACAAACTACTGGGCTAGACATTAAACTATAAGAAGAAACTCAAGATAAAATTTGAATAAAACTCAAGGTATCTGGAGCCTACAGCTAGAACCCAAAGAATACTGCCTCAACACAGGGGGAACTGCTGTGGTAATCTCTCAACACTGCTCTCCACTGTGCAGGAATAAACCAATGAAAAGCATGACCAGACTTTTAGTTCTAGAAAAATGGTAGAATAAGCTAATGAGAAAACCCTTTAGCTGATACCTTAAAATGCTCCATAAAATATAACATTTGTTTATAAATGCATGGTGAGTTCATAAGAAAGAATGAGAGATCTTCAAGTGATATAACCAAAGGGAGAACTGAAAGCCTATTTGGTGGCAGCCTCTGGGGCTGGTTATTACAGAGGAAAGGGAGAAGGACTTGGGTAATGGCCCAAGCAGGGCCAGATGAGGTTTGATGTTAGACCTAAGTCTCCTGCATAAAACCAAGAAGCTACAACTCCAGTGAAGGAGTTTGCTACAGAATTGTAGGCTGAATTACTATTCAAGAATGAAGGAAAGCATTTTTAGAGCAAGGAAGACTAAAGAAACATTATCCTTCTTAGTCTTCACTGAAAAAAAAAAAAAAAAAAACAGCAGGAAAAAAAGAATGAATTTCCAGAAGCAATGCAGACGGAAAAATTACTCAACATTTGTAAATCACTGTAAATGTAAATGTTTACTGTAAGAATCAATAGTAATGATGATAGTAATCAATAGGAGGATAAAAAAAACATGAAACTAAAATACCAGGCAACAATAATACATATGATTGGAGCACAGAGATGTAAGTTAAGTATTCTGAAATATTGTTCAAGAAGAGAACAGAAGGCAGCCATGGTGGTGCATGACTGTAATCCTAGCACCTGGGAATCTGAAGCAGGAGGACTGCAAGCTTGAGGCCAGCCTGGGCTAAACAGAAAGATCCTGTCTGAAAACAAAACAAAACAAAACAAAACAAAACAAAATCAAATCAGGTATACTTGCTAACATTTCACAGGTGATGACTAGTTATACATTCTAGACATAGAATGTAAAACTTCCAGTCAAGTAAAACAAAGAAATGAATAAAGGCAACTCAATCAATTTAATATCAATGAAGAGAAACGAAGGGAAAAAGAAGCAGAGGAAAAAATGTGTGGTAAATAGCACATAATTGAATGATACAAACAAATCCAAACACAGCAGTAACCACAATAAATATAAAAAGACTAAAACTCACCAGTTAAAAGACAGATTCTCACATTGGATAAGATAACAAAATCCAGCTATATGCTGTTTACAAGAGACACACCTAAAACATAATGACATAGAAAAGTTCAAAGTAAAAGGATGGAAGTTACACCAAGAAAATATCCAAGAGAAATCTGGCATAGATATGTTACCATTGGACAAAATAGATCTTAAGCCACAAAACATGTTTGTAGATAAAGAATATTATTATAAAACAGGAGCAATTCTCCAGGGAGATGTAACAACCCTGAATGCTCTTAATGATATAAGCATATATATACACAAGTCAATAAATTCATGGTCATAGCAGGAAATTTTAACATAACTTTCTCAGTAATTGACAGCTCAAGAAGACAAAAATCAGAAGAATACAGAAGATGTGATCAATACAATTTGTAAGTGATCTAGTGGCTCTACAGAGAAACCTGCATCCAATAAATATATTCAACCTTTTCAAGCACACACAGAACATACACAAAAAAGGGCCATATATAGGGAGGCCACAAAGCAAATTTCAACAAACAGTTAAGAATCCATTTAACAGATTTTATTTTCTGAGTATAACTGACATTGGGAATCAATAATAAAAAGGTAGATCCTCAAAACCCATTGAATCAGAAACTAAAAGATATACTTTTAATAACTCATGAGTCAAAGAAGAAATAATGGAAATGTTTTTAGAATAATTAAAACTGAATTCCTATAAACAAAATACATTCTACCTTCTAAGACATAATTAAAGCATTAATCAGAAGAAAATTTATAATCCTATGCTTCCATTTTTGAGAAGACTGAAAGTTAATGAATTAAGTATCTAACTCTAAAAGTTAAAAAAGAACAATGAATAAACTCAAAGAAGGCAGAAAGAAGGAATCAATAAAAATTATAAATAACATTGGAAAAAAAGCAAACAAAACCAAACCCAAAAGCCAGTTATCTTGAAAAAGTGAATAAAGACAGATCTCTGGCAAAACTGATTTAGTAAAAGAAAAGGTACAAATAAACTATATAAGGAAAAGGGGACGTACAGATTTGGTAGATTTTGGAAAACCCCAAGAGAATTCTACAAACAAAATTATGTCCCTAAATTTGAAATGAACAATTTCTATAAAAATATGATAGCCCTAACTGACTTATAAAGAAACAAATAACTGAACAGACCTACACTCCATATAGAAACTAAATCAGTAGGTTAAATGTTACCACAAAATACATGTGAACAAAAAAGCACAAACCCCATTAGACCAATTGTTTTCACAATTGAGTTCCACCGGACCTACAAAGAGGTGATAATACATATCTTGAGAAATACTCTACAAAATGCTGAAAGGCTCTTCAAGTCTTTTGGGGCTAGCAGAACCATGACACAAAAGCAAACAACAAAAAAACACAGAACAACCCCCAAATAAAACCTCATAGTAAGAGTCTGTCAGAAACGAAAATTATAAGCTGATCCCATTTATAAAAAATAAAAGTAAAAACTCTAAAGAAATTATAAGCAAATCATACAGAGCAATCTATTGTGAACCTTCTACATCATAATAAAGTGGGTTTAATCTAGGAATACAAAGAAAATTTAGTGAACAAAATCTATTCATAGATTTCCCAATATTAACAGCTTTAAAAAGGAAAATCATATATTCAACTCAATATATATAGAAAAAATTTAGTTTTAATAGTCATTCACAAAGTTCTCAGCAAGCAAAGACTGAAGGAAATATCATTAACTAACAAATGTTAAGTATAGCAAATGTCAGGGAACTACTTAAAGTTAGGGACAAGATAAGAATGCCTGTCATTTTCTTTTCCACATTGTATAGGAGGTCACAGCCTAAAGCAGTAACATAAGGAGGAATAAAAGGTATAAAGGTATCAG
>VMDO01014188.1:0-55455 GCA_007922755.1 Pedetes capensis | reverse complement strand
CTATCTAAGTTTCCCATCCAAGTCTTCTCTATCTTTTACTATATAGTATTTTTCTATATGTCCTTGGGTTCCATTTCTGTTTAAGATAGAAACTTTTCCTGTAGTGGTCTTTGTTTCTATCTTGTTAGAACAATTACATGTGATTTTTAGTCCATTTGTATTGACCTCATTCTTATCTTCCCTCCCCCCCTTTTAATGTTTTCAATGACTATTCTGGGAGTGGGTTGCCAGGTCCTTCTCCCTTCATTCACTTAGTTACAGCTAAATAAGCTCTCTGACATTTTGAACTGTATGACCATCACAAGTCCCTTAACCTTTACATCCCTCAGCTGGTTTAATCAGAAATCATCTGAAATGAACAAGCCCATGAAGCCTTTTCAGGCTAAAGAAGTCATGCAGATTTGGTGGATTTGAGGCAAAATGATGAGTGCCTGAACTAAGGCAGTGGGAATAAAAAGAAAAAGAAATCTTCAGAACTCGCAGAAGAATGGAAATGAGCCATGGCTGAGTTTAAGAAATTAAGAGCCATGGCTGGTCTGAAATGTTAGCTTTCCTTGTTAAAAAGGGTAGTTTAGTATAGACATTGCAACCAATAGGCTCTTTTTCCTCATCTGCATGACGGAAGTAACAATACCTACCTCACAAAGTGGCTAGGAGGACTCTGTGGAATCCTGCAAAACAATACCTAGCACAGGGACTCTTTCCTTGAGGAATCTGCCACAGGTATGCATAGTCTCTTGGGTCTTTAAAGAGATATTCCCAGGTTTCTAAATCAACCTCATCATTTATATAGTGACGTGTTAACAACAAAAACATGGCCTCAGTCTGATTTCAGATTGAATCAGTATTGAAAGTCTAATTTTGTTGTCAAGACCATCAAGAGGTTTTCTGAGAAAACACTTAGAGAAAGCTGATGAGGACAGAGGGAGACACACACACACACACACACACACACACACAGAGAGAGAGAGAGAGAGAGAGAGAGAGAGAGAAACTGTTCTTATTTATAGAATATACTTGTCCATTGTACATAAGATAGGGGGCAAATCTTACTAGGAATGAAGTTTATCACCAAGCATGGTGGTTCCTATCTGTTCAGTGACTCAGGAGGCTGAGGCAAGAGCATCACAACTTCAAAGACAGAGACAACTTGTATAATTTAGGGATACTCAGTATCAAAACAAACAGCTTACAACATGTATCTCTATTTTAAGGAAAGACCAGAAAGTTCAAGGAGGCGTAGAGAGTTACCCAAAGTCATTTTTGTCTTCATTTAAAAATAATCCCTATTTGAGCTGGGAGCAGTGGTCTCTGTCCCAGCAACTCAACAGGCTGAAGCAGGTCGCACATATCCTACCTCAGAGTAAAAAAAAAATTTAAAGGGCTACAGGTGCAGCTCACTGGTAAAGCACTTGCCTGGCATCCACAAGGCCCCAAGTTCACCCTGTAGAACATTAAAAAAATAGTTGGCTAACTTTGTTCATTGCCCAAGAGAGAAACCCTGCCAGTCATTTCTCGAACTCTTCTCCTGATTGCACTCACTCTGGAATCCCCATGGGGAGTCATCACGCTCTCTTAGTCCACAGATCCTTCTAACTTGCGCCCTTGACTGAAATGTGGTGTATTTGGCTAGTGGAGGCTTTCTTTCTTTCTTCTTCTTGGCTAGTGGAGGCTGCTTTCTTTCTTTCTTTTCCCTTTCTTCTTTCCTTCTTTCCTTCCTCCTTGCTTCCTTCCTTTCCTTTTCTCGCTTTTTCTTTTCTTTTTTTTTCCAGACAGGGTCTCACTATGTAGCTCAGGCTGCCCTCAAACTCACAATCCTCCCACCTCACCCTGTTGACTTAGTGGTAGGAATCGGTCTCTTCTCTCCACAGCACGACTTCCAAATCACTAAGTTTCTACCCTCCTTTCTCCTGCTATTCTCTCAACTTCCAGTCCTACTGGAGGAATAATTGCTACCAAAGACTTTGGCATCTGATTCACAGTCCTTTCCGATCCCAGTGTAAGTTCTCAAGACTACGCCCGTGTCCCTCTGAATGTTTAGTGTGCTGGTCTTTTCATCTCCTTTGCCATGGATTCCTACTTTTCTCCTTGTCACTAACAGACGCCAGAGGTCACGTTCACATTTCACTATGGCCTCTCCTACCTGATCCTAGGGTCTTCTGAGGTTCCCTACTGCCTGGTTTATTTCCCCTCCCTCAGTCCTGAGGGTTGAACCTCAGGACCTCACGTATGCTAGGTAAGTGTTCCGCCATGAAGTCATACCCCAGCCCCTTTTATATTTTTTGTATTGAGATAGTGTCTCACTAAATTGTGCAGGCTACCAGTAGCCTCAAACCTGTAATCCTCCTGTCTCAGCCTCCTGAGTTGCTCGGATTACTTTTGATGTGCCACAGTGACTGGTTCCTGATGCCTATTCTTAATATTTTGTTGCTCAGGACTTCCTGTGATTCTTTGAACATCTTTCTAAAAAATTTCACCCTCACATACCACCCCAGTCAGCTTTTTTGCTTAAGTTAATCTCTCTTAATATCAGGTGGTTTATACCAAAAGAACCTGAGCAGACATTCCCACACTTACACATGAGCTAAGCTATCACATGCAGCTCCCAGAAACGACCAGTGTCTGGGATGGCTCACATCTACCTGACTCATTATACTTACATAGTGATCCTTTTCTGGCCCCCAGCCAGCCATCGAGCACAAGCCTTCAAAAATGCTACACTAGCTGGGTGCAGTGACTCACACCTATAATCACAGGGACTCAGGAGGCAGAGGCAGGAGGATCACAAACTCGAAGCAAAAGGTAGCCTGTGTAATTCAGCAAGACCGTGTCTCAGGATAAAAAATAAAAAGGGGCTGGGGGTGCAGCTAAGTTGTAGAGCACTTGCAAAGTATGCACAAGGTCCTGGGTTCAGATCCCTTGTTCTAGAAAAAGAAAAAAAAAGCTAAACTCTAATTCTCTGTAGCCTCCCAGAAATTTAATAGTTAAAATAACAAAGAAATACCACTTCAGTTACTCCATCAGTTTAGTCTTCTCTAATCCCCCTTAACCTGTAGCCATAGCACTGTGGCCTCCGATCCCTTCAGATCTCAGAAGCTAAGCAGGATTGGGCCTGGTTAGTACTTGGATGGAGACTGCCAGAGAACACCAGGTGCTGTAGGCTTGGGAGCAGGACCTGGCAACCCCTCCCAAAAATCAACCCGCCATCGAAAACCCTATGAATAGAAGAGAAGCACTGACTATAGTGTTTTGACTGTTGTACATAGAGTAACTATGAGCCGAATAGCAACTCGATGGCACCTAACAACAACAACAAATCCCCCTCAAACACACATTCCCAAAGAATCTGTTCATACACCCCACTTCTCAGTCTGTTATTCTCCTGGTATTTCTCTTGCACATAGCATTGTACCTCATTTTGTTCTTTTAATTCTTCACCCAGATTTAATTTGTAGGATTTGTCTACAAATCCCACATCTGTCTTTTACGGTGTACACCTCCTTTTTCCTTGCAGATGTATTTCCTAGTTGAGGACTTGTTCATTGGCCGATTACACACAACTCATTGACCTTCAGCATGTTTGAATGAATCATAAGATGGCAGGTTACTTTTCTTATGTATCTATAGTTTAGTGATTACAAAAACCATATAGAAAGAGGAATGAAAATTCTTATGAATCAACTTTAAAAAACACAAAGACCAAGCTAGTGCAAAACTGACATAAATCAATTTGAAATGGCGGTACTTTTCACTTGCTAACAACAGATGCAGCACAGCTCCTTACAGATAACTAGATAAAAATAACAAAATGACTTATACTTACCCTATGTACCTGCAGGCTCATCAAGACATAAATGCATTTTTGAAAATGGTAAAACAAACAAACAGAGCCCTCCTCTTTGAGTGATGAGACTCAGTCCTGTTTAGCTCAGGTAGATTTGTGGTGTCGTTGCAACTCTTTTCTGTTCCGCCTCTGATGCAAGCTATGAGTAGATGACTTGGAGTGTGTTGTCAAAGACAATTTCATGGTACTTCTCATGACTCTCTGCATCCCTCCCCTTTCTAACTCTCTTCTCTCACGGGGTTTATTGTAATAGTCTCTTAGCTGGTCACCTAACTCCTAACTCCTGGTCACCTAACACCGGGCAAAAGGATACTGTTATAATATGTTCTAATCTTGTCACCTTGTGCTCAAAGTTTTCTAGTGACTTATCTTCCTTTTACTCTTGCATAGGAAATGATAAAATTCTCAAACATTCTACAAGTCTCTATGATATCTGGCCTTCTACTCTCTGATCTTATTTACATCTGCTCTCTTATCTTCTTCCCAATCACTCAGGTTTCACTGGTGTTCCTTGCACATCCAGGACAATTTCCTGCCATTTGTTGTTTCCTCTGCATAAAATCTTCCTTCCCAGATATCCTCAGGATTTTTTTCCTCACTCACTTCAAAGTCTGTTTTCAAATGCTTTTCTTATTGAAGCCTTCCACGACCAATCTATTTTGAAAATATTATACCCAACTCCCTGCCCCCATACCCCTGTCATTTTCTAAACTTACTTATACCATTTCCATGCTGTATTTTTTTCTAAAATATTTGTCATCTACTAACATTTTAATTTTCATATAGTCTTTGTGTTGGCTTCGTGTTGATTTCTCCTAAATAAAACATAGGCTCCATGAAGTTGGAACATTTTGTTTTGTTTATTGATTTGCTCAGAGCCCCTAGAGTGAACCTTGGAATATCATAGGTTCTCATTTAATATTTATTGGTTACAAAGGTGATGAATGCAATATAAAAATGTCAGTAGAACTAAGCAATAGCAGGGGAATTAGGATCTGTAAATACACTGAAGTGAATAGCGGGAAATCGTAGCAATGAATAGTTTCATGGTGCTTTACAGTTTATTTAACTACATACACACCCTGTCTCTCCTTAACAAGATCTTCTGAGGAAGGAAGCAGTGTTCTTTTTACTTTACTGGAAGGATACAGCAGCATTGGAGAACTTAGTGACTTATTCGAAGCTACACAGATTTGAAGGAGCAGGCCACCTTAAGTTTTCCAAGAACACTATCTCCAGAGGCTACCCATTTCATTACCTCTCCTATGGGAACTCTCTGTAACTTCAAATCATCTCTCCAATTCATAAGATACTATGTTTAAAAATACTGTCTTCTCTTGTACTGTGAAGACTGGACTTCAGAATCACGAGGATAAATATGGAAATCAATACTCCTTTTTCTTAATTTCTATTTTGGGGTACAAAAGGCCTTTCTAAACTATATCCTCCTTTCTTAGGTGATCTCATTCGATCTTGTTTCCTTAGCTGTGGTGAAAGAGCTTTTACCTACTTGTATTACCTTCAGTCTTAAATTTCATTTTCAATGAAACCTGTTTAATGAGTATTTATGAGTAGGTCCCCGCAGTGTTCACTGAGTGTGTAGACCTCCCTTCACAGCAGGCTGCAGTTTTACATTCTGCTTTTTATTGCTAAAATGTTAGCCATACAAATCGACATCACTTAGGAAATATGAAAATAGCAGTCCCTCCTTCAACTTGAACATTTTTACTGGAGTCATCAGAATGGATGGTGCTAAAAAATAATAAATAAGAATAATTAGAATAATTGGCCCCTACCTGGAATAATATGCTATTTGCATTTTTGATAGATGACATGAAACGCATAACTTTCCCAGCAGGTGCACGGTACCCAAGCTAAAACATTCATCATTTCTCAAAGCATCAAGTGCAGATGCTGACATGGTCAGCATCCCATCACCGGCGGCATTGGCCACTTCTTTTGCCATCAGGTAGCATTTGGGGGAGTTCTAGGAAGGAATTTAGTTGAGAAAGCTTATTAGATAGATATACACTTTAATATAAGGATTTGTTGCTCCTATAAAAGATTTGGGAAGTTTTTAAACTGCTCTTTTATATTTCTTCTTCTTTTTATAAATGACAGTGATCATCTATACAATGTTCCATTATAACTACAGAATCAAAAGTCACATAATGCCTATCCACTCAGCCAAAGGTAACTCCAATTAAAACTCTCAGTGGGTGGCCTGACTTCTGATACTGTGTGGGCAAATCTGACAGCCTGTCATATTCTTCATATTCCTTTAAGGTGAATATACAATTTAGATAGTAATCTGCAAGAAAGAAAGAATAAGCAGGAATGCAAAATAAATGACATCAGCCATATGGTGCTCAGATTGCAAACCCCTGATGACAAGCAGATAGTTGCTCATCTTGCAACTGTTACAAGCTTTTCCTCCACTTGAAGCCATCATGAGTCACCGAATTATGCAAGGAGCACTTTGCTCCTTTCACATCAGGAGAAAGTAAGAACTTCATATAACTTTTGTGTGTGAGACGATGTATCTAATTTGTCAAATTGATGTACAACCTCTGGATTGAATATATGGAATCTATTTCATCAGAAAATGTACATGTTTTAAGATACAGAATTCTAGACAAAAATAAGTTTTGTAAGAATCAACCTTAACTATTCATCATTTATTATATAAGCCCTTCTAAATGCTACTTTATTAATGGCATAGAACAAGAGATCCAATCAAACGTGAAGTTGATAATTAAGGCAAAATTTCTCTCATTTAAATCTGTAAGGTTTAATTCAATTCAACCAATGTTAAGTGCCTTTATGTGTCATGCACTATGTGACAATCTGCTTGACCTCTGGTATTACAGATCTTAATTATCCCAATAAATCTATGAGACAGGTATTATTATAATTATTTTAGCACATAAAATACTTGAGATTCAAAAAGTTCAAGTAGCTTGTCCATAATCACTGAAGATAACGCACCACTCAGGTGGGATCCATGCCACTCTTTACGACACCAAATTGAAAATTGTTGTTGTTGTTGTTAGGTGCTGTAGAATCATGTCTGATTCATAGTACCCGCATAGGATTTTCAATGGTGATTCCTTCAGGATTGCCTTGGGAGTGGATTGCCACCTTCTTCTCCCATTTTTGCAGTGCTGGGAATCAAACCTGGGACTTCAGAGGCTGTAGAGCAGTGCTCTACCACTGAGTTAAGTCCCAGCCCAAAATTAGCAAAATTTAACTGGCTTACTAAAGAGGTAATATGTTTATCCTAAGTAACAGAGAATCAGGAGGCTCTGTCACAAGGGTGTGATGCTAGCAAATTAATCAGCTTTCCTGAATCTGGTTTCCATATATAAGAGAATATGAACACTAGGTGTTCATAAGGTGAACCATGGTACCTCATAAATAGAACATAAAATTGGAAATATTAAAGTTGTTTTGGATCATAGCAACAGCTCCTTCTTGGTCATGGTAATAAAAATAAATAATGGAGACTTATCTGCACTTGTATTTCAGAAAAATTTATGCATGACACCAAGTGTCGGAATTTCAGCAATTTAGTGGGTTTTGAAATTCCTATATATATGGCACTGTGCTGGACACAATCAGGTCTTCAGAGAAGCTCAAGACTCTTGGTGCCTCTATCCCTATCTCTGCAGAAACAGTGTAAGGGGGTCAAACAAGGTAGGACCCCTGGGCAGCTGCTCCCCAACTGAAAATGGAGCAAAGCCCTGATGTTTTCTCTGACACAGCAGAATGCCTGTAAATGAATGTACAGGAGTGTGTGCGTGGACTGAGCAGGGTTTGTACGGATGGACAGTGAGAGTGGGAGGCCAAGGTTGCTCATAGCCCCCATGGTCCTGAAAGGAAGATAGTCTTGAAAACTGTAAGCTAAGCACAGTGGGGCATGCCTATAGTCCCGGGGACTTGGGAGGCTAAGCACAAGGATTTTGAGTTCAAGGCTAGAGGGAGCCTGCTCAACTTAATGTGAGCCTGATTCAAAATAAAAAATAGAAAAGGGAGCCTGGGGTGTGGCTCAGTAATAGAGCACTTATTTAGTATGTGTGAGGCCTTGGCTTCCAACCCCTAATACTGAAAATAAAATGTGCAGATGCTAACAGCTCCAGGGAATTTCTTTCTCGCTGTATGCCCTTCCTATTCTCTGCTTCTTAGTCCTTGGAAGGAGCCTGCAGTAGCCCCATGAGTGAAGAGAGATAAATGTACAGTAGGGAGGGAGAGGTAGGGAAAACACCAATTGTATCCCTTCTCCCTGCCAATTACGTTTTTGAGCCTAGGTCAGGTCTGAGTTAGGAGAAGTGAAAATTTACACTAGATGAGAGCTTGCAGCTCTGACGGGACTCAATAGAGCCTAATAAGGTTTTTAAATGCTAGAAAATGAAATAATTCATTAATTCACAAATCGTCCAGAAAAGTTACAGGAAGAGAAAAAAAGAAAAGAAAAACAAGAAAGAAAAGAAATGATTTGCCAGAGCTATTCAAAAGGGAAACTGTTAAAAAGGACCCAATTGGCTTTTTGCTTATGCTCTATCAAGATGACCCCACAAAACAAAACAGTAGTACAACTATGATACTATTTGAAGGTAGTACTAGATTTCCTTACGGTTTCCTAACAGTGGATGTTAGGAGCCATCAAGTTGGGTCCAACTCATAGCAACCCTATGTATAACAGAAGGAAACACTATTTGACACTATGCCATGCCCAGCACTATGTCAGTGCTTCTCTGCTACTCACAGGGCTTTCCATGGCTGATTGTTTTTTAGGAGTGGGCTACCATGTCCTTCTTCCAAGCCTACAGCACCTGGTCTTCCCAGGTGGTCTCCCATCCAAGGAATAACTAGGCCTGATCCAGCTTAGCTTCTGAGATCTGAGGAGGTTGGATGCCAAGGTGACAGCACTGTAGACAACAGTGGGTTGTGCTTCTATTGTTAGGTGCCATGGAATCAGGTCCAACTGATAGTGACCCTCATAGGGTTTTCAATGGCTGATTATTTAGGGCTTGCCTCAGGAGTGGACTGCCATGTCCTCACATTTTTGTGGTGCTGGGAATCGAACTTGGGACCTCAGAGACTGTAGAGCATCGCTCTACCAAATGAACTAAATCCCAGCCCTTCGCTTCTATTAACACCATGTTAATACCAGGATGGATAATTTTACATCTCTCTCACCAAACTCCAAACAGAATATCTTAAATTTTCTAATACATATATATTCTGTCTTCACACAGGACATGTACACACACACACACACACACACACACACACACACACACACACACACACTCATATGTGAAATGTAAAATAACCTTGTTGTTAGGTGCTTTCAAGTTGGTATCCGACCCATAGCGACCCTATGGACAACAGGTGGAACATTATTATCAGTGCTTCTCTGGTGTTCGTAAGGTTTTCAATGGTGGATTGATTTTTAGGAGTGGGTTGTCGGGTCTGTCCCCCAAAAGAACCTTATAAGATACAATATACGATGTTGTTGTTGGGTGGCATCAAGTCATGTCCTACTTGTAGCAACCCTCACAGAGTTTTCAAGGGCTGATTGTTTCAAGATTGCCTTGGGAATGGATTGCCACATCCTTCTCCCATTTTTGTGGTGCTGGGAATTGAATCTGGGACCTTCAGAGACTGTAGAGTGGTGCTCTACCAACTGAGCTAAATCCCAGACCAATTTCACTTATACAATATATTAAACATGCAACGGCTGTATGCATAAAGCAGGTAAATCTATCTGGAGCAGATTATTCTCAGGAGTCAGCTGGAAGGATGGGTGAGATCAGACTATCCAAATCCCAGCAAACTATACTCAGGTGAACTTTACTCTCAATAGCAAGGTACAAATTACGTTTTGAATTTTATGGTTAGAAAGGCAAAATAATTAAATAAAATAATATTACCCAGAGAAACTAAAGTTGGAGACAGTTTTCTTTTTAAATTTCATAGTATACTTAAATTACAATTAATAAAATTAAATTATCTTTTCCAGAATGCAAAGAAAGAGTTCTTTTGTAATAAAGAGTGGTATTCTTTTCTGAAACAGATATTTTGTTTGTGTCTCTGTTTTCAACATGAAAGCAGAGAAAAGTATCACCATTTAAAATTAATGACATTACACTATTTTTAACATTTGCGACCTGAAGATCTAGAAATATGTCATTTCATAGTCCAGGTGACTATGTGAAATTTTTTAAATGAAACTAGATTATAGTAAGATCCTTGAGTTTTAAGTACACCATGATTCTAATGAAAATTACAACACTAAAATAAAAGTGAGTGACAGCTGAAAAAGTTTTGAGTCACTTATTTTCTGAAAATCTTTGCATTCTCGTTGTTGTTGTTGTTAGGTGCCGTTGAATCGGGTCCGACTCATAGCGACCTTCATAGGGTTTTCAATGGCTGACTGTTTCTGGATTGCCTTGGGAGTGGATTGCCAAATCCTTCTCCCATTTTTGCGGTGTTGGGAATTAAACTCGGGACCTCAGAGACTACAGCACAGCGCTCTACCAACTGAGCTAAATCCCAGCCCTTTTGCATTCTCATTATTGTTGTTGTTGTTAGGTGCCCTCGAATTGTGTCCGACTCATATCGACCCTCATAGGGCTTTCAATGGCTGACTGTTTCAGGATTGCCTTGGGAGTGGATTGTCAGGCCCTTCTCCCATTTTTGGGGTGCCAGGAATTGAACTCAGGACCTCAGAGACTGCAGTGCACGGCTCTACCGACTGAGCTAAATCTCAGCCCCTGCATCCTCATTAGAGAGGGAGAAATCAGAATAATGGCGTACATCTTATTTGAAAAACAAACAAACTTAAGGGGAGTGTTATGTTTCTTAATCTGCAGTTTTATGATTATTTACAATAAGAATCAATTTCACACGTTTATATTTATGTTGTTGTTGTTGTTAGGTGCTGACAAGTCGAGTCTGACTCATAGTGACTCTCATAGGGTTTTCAATGGCTGACTGTTTCGGGATTGCCTTGGGAGTGGGTTGCCACGTCCTTCTCCCATTTTGCAGTGCTGGGAATCAAACTCGGGACCTCAGAGACTACACAACAGCGCTCTACCAACTGAGCTAAAACCCAGCCCCTCTATATCTATAGTGTATTTTAAAATTATTTTAGAGAAACATTGCAGATTACTGTTACTATAATACATTTACAAATAAGTAGCTGTCAAGAGATCCATTTTATAGAGAAAAGGAATCAATAATATCTTTCCCCTTTTTCATAGATACTCTACCCCATCTTTGCTCTGGGAGTGGGACCTCCTTCCTATCTTCTTTTCTATACCCAGAAACCCAGAAATGGGACTGGACAGTAATTCTCCCGGCTCCCCAGGTAGCAGCAAATAGCTAAGGGTTCTGTGGTGCTGACAGCTAATGAAAACATCTGAGCAATTTTTGTTACTCTTCTACACTGGATTTTAATTCCTCTGAATTAGTGAAATAAAAGAGAACCTCAGCTGTAGATTCTTCCCTCTTTCTCCTCTGTATTGGGCTGATTTGCCAGACAGGGAGTTCCTACTCTTTGAAATGTTTAAATGGACTATTTTTAGATTAAAATATTTTGAGTCCAAAGCTCACATCAAAATACCAACATCCCCAAAGAACCTCAGTGGCTTATGTTCATTATCCAGGTACAACTTTCTAAAATGTCACTTTTTAATTAAGTACTTAAAATGTATTACATTATTAACATCTACAAAAGGGAATTTTCTAGTATAAAAAATGTTTTAATTAATATCCCTGTGTTTTCCCCTCCCATCATCTTTCCCAATCAAAAAACAAAGGCTTAGTCTATTGTGTATTTCTGTAGTTGTGGTTTTATTTAGTTTTTAGGTTTTTTTTAGGAAGAATACCAAGTTGCCAAGACAAAAACAAACAACAAACAAACAAAAACCTCAAAATAGGTGTTTAAACATCATGCACTAAATTTTTCAAAAGCAATTCTGCATAAGAATCCAAATTACTAAACATAAAAAAATTGTATTAAAAATTAATTTGTTAATGAGATGCTTATCTTTGTTTTTCCAGTTTCTGTATTCGTGGTCAAACGTTTTATTGCTATAATAAGATGGTATTAAACACAAATTTTTCTTAGTTTTTATTTTTATAGATGTCAGACTTCAGCAAACTAATTCACATAAATAATAAGAAAAGAAGTTTTATTATGGACATGTCATTCAATTTTTTGAACTCCAAGTTGTATGTCAAAAATCACACAGATGTCTATAATAAAAATTACTGTTGATGATCTCTCAGCTGACAGCTTAATGAACAATGGCATCAATTTTGTTGAAAAGAAAGAACTGGAAATTGACTTGTAAAGGGTTTTTGTTGCTGTTATTGTTTTTTTTTTTAACTTAGCCACTCTTTTTTTCTATGCAACCACATGTTCTAAATTTTTATTTGTTCAGTGCCCTAAAATTTTTTGTTTCAATTTATTTATAAGATTATACTAAAGATGAGATTGAGAGGCAGATTCTATCAGGTATTATTTGGAACACTTTAAAGGTAATTTCCTCAAAATTTCTTCATCTTCGAAGGTATTTAAATCACAGGAATCAGAAAGCTTTAGGAAATGAGAAATTTATGTTTCTTTATGAAGTCCTTTTCTTTATTTTTAAAGAATTTCCTTTTTAAAATTCTTAGTGTACAACTTAGTGGGTTTCATTATGACATTTTGATGCATATACACCATTGTACAGTGCTCTTATTCACCTCCCCTAATACCCTCATGACATCCCTTTTCTCTCCACCAATGGTCCCTCTTCTGCTAGCATGCCTCTCTCTCTCTCTCTCTGTCTCTCTCTCTCTCTCTCCATCCAGATTTTGCCCTTAAGAGGAAAACGTGATAGTGCTCTTCCTTTCCTCATTTACCCTTTCTTATTGCCCCTCTCTTTAGTCCCTTTTCTACCCATAT
Organism: Pedetes capensis; assembly: GCA_007922755.1. Classification (NCBI taxonomy): domain Eukaryota; kingdom Metazoa; phylum Chordata; class Mammalia; order Rodentia; family Pedetidae; genus Pedetes; species Pedetes capensis. The sequence continues at coordinate 42,652 of VMDO01014188.1, read as the reverse complement.
ATAGTCCCCATTCTACTTTCATAACATACATAGTGAAGTATTTAATATATATATGGAAAACTAGCAGCCACATATGAGAGAGAACAGGTGACACTTTTTTCTGGCTCTGGCTTATTTCACTTAAAATGATTACTTCTACTTTTATCCATTTTCCTGCACATACCATGATTTTGTCCTTTTTAATGGCTGAATAAAACTCCATGGTGAATATACCACATTTTCTTTATCCATAAAAATAGAAAATTGTATGACCCCACTGTGCTGCTCCTGGGTAAATATCTGAAGTCCTTTTCTAAGAGGAGAAGGAGGATGGCATGATGTCTCTGTGGCAGACACAATCTCAGAGGATTTATCTTTGGGTAAAGTAGGAATGGCCATACAGAATGTTGATGGTGGTTGTTTTACAAGTGCTGATTCAAAAACCTCTGGAAAGACTTTTAGAAATATCAGAAGTTGGCCAGTTTAGTTTGAAGGACATGGGTTACCACACAACAGGACCTACTACTAAACAGTTCCATGTCTACTGCCTTTCTCTTAGACCCTAGCAATCATAGTAGTGAGTTGACTTTTTTCCATCTTTCAGCCTCTTATTTCGTTTTCATTTCTAAGATTCATTGAGTTAAAAATTTAAAATAAAGTCAAATAAGGGTTGAAAATACTGGATCAGATTATCTAATTCTTTAACTTTTTAGTTATGATTGCCAAAAAATAAAATATAATATGAAACTCCAATAACAATGATAATGACAATGACAGCTATGACATTATGTGCCAACCATTTTTAGAAATACTTTTCATACAAATAACTTATGTAACTCTCAGAATAACAGCTTTGTGAGGTAGACACTATTACATTTCCCATTTTACAGATAAGGAAACTAAGAAATAAAAAGTTTAGAGTGTGCATGCAATTTAAACTCAAGCAATCTATCTGCCATGATTGTTTACCTATTGCTATCACACTAAAAAAAACATCATTCCATTAGTCATTGAAATTGCTTCCCAGAGAAGATATATAACATTAGAAAAGAAGGCAAAGTGTCTAGTTGTTTCCAAGAAAAAACTTTCCAGTTTAATTTTTTTTTTTTTTTTTTTTTTTGCAATTACCCTTATCAAAGGCCTGGGGTTTAGCTCAATTGGTAGAGTGCTGCTCTGTGCTCTGTGAGGCCCTCAGTTTGATCCTCAGCACTTTAAAATGGGAGAAAGATGTGGCAGTCCACTTCAGAAGCAATCCTGAAACGATCAGCTATTGAAAACCTTATGAGGGTTGCTGTGAGTGGGACCCAACTTAAGGGCACTTAACAAGTCAGACTCCACAGCACCTAACAATGACAGCAACAACCCTTACCAAAAGATCTGCTTTCTCCTCTGTTCTGAGAAGATAAAAATGCAGTTCATGAAGGGCACAAAGTTACTATAAACAAATCAGTTCAGGAAAGTTCAGCCCGATTCCACTGTGGATAAAATTTTAAATAATTCTGTGAAAATATGCAGTTTTATAAAACATAATATTTAATGTATTTCTGCCCTAGGAACAATTTCTAATATTTAGAATGTAAACAAATGTTTGTATACCTGAAGAATCTTTCAAATTTAAGATACATTTTCTGATCAATCAATGTTATATAGGAAAATTTATTGAAAATTAATGCTAGTCATTAATTTATGAGTTGATTTGTTTTTAAGTGAATGATGTAATATTTGTAAGGCATTCAATTTTCTCATCAGTTTTAATTGGGTTATATTTTCTCTATTAATATTGATGTGGAAGTCACAATTAGTTGAAAGTTAGAAAAGGAAAGTTTTGTTAGTTCATAGTTGTTAAATGGTCAAAGAAGCCAGGTATGGTAGTGTAGGATTTTAATCCCAGTGATTTGGGAGGTGGTGGTAGGAGGATTGCAAGTTTGAGGCCAGAGGAACCTGTGTAGTTTAGCGAGACCTTGTCTCAAAATACAAAGTGAAAAATGGGCTGGAAGTGTTGGTCAGTGGTTGAATTCTTGCAAAAAGCAAGTGAGAGGTCCTGGGTTCAATCCCCAGGACCACATTAAAAAAAAAAGAAAAGGTCAAAGGTCAAAGAAATATCTGCAGATCCTTAGCATTTCTGTAGCATTTTTATTTGGAAAGTACTATAAAATACAGAAAGAAAAATATAGTAAAGGAAATTGCTTATGTAATTATAATATGACGCCTTTGTAAACCATTGTTAACCCTAAAAATAGTATTTTAACTGCATAATATTCACTTTCACATATCCAAATCCTGATTTCTTTTAATTATCCTATCATATCAAACTTCCAAAAGTCTATGGAATATTATGTTAAGATATTTATTGTTCAGATATCTTTTCTTGCTCATTTGCTTCTTTTGCCATAGTTATGAGTTATATCCATAAGCAGGACCAACCATAATAAAAATAATTAGAGTAAAAAAATCTATGTCACTATGAAAAAGTGTATCACTTGAAATTAAAGATGAATGAGCCCTTGTTAGACAATAAACCTTTATAATTCATGTTTTATCAAAGTAAACCATATATTGTCACTGAATTAATAAATCCATAATTTACTTACTTTAAAAGAATTACAATAAGAAATCAAAAAGAGTAACAGATACACAAAATCAAAATTTAGAATAAGGAAAAGTCTATATTACACAAATAATTCTATTCAACAGTTATGAAAATATATATTTACATCATTAAAGAAAGGACATTACTTTATGCTGGTAGCACACAAAAGTCTTAAGCCCAAACGTCTACAGTGGCCAGTAAGGTGACAAATGTGAAGCAGGCCAGATAGAGAGTGTGGGGACTATAGTTTTCATTCTCTAAAAGAATTAGTTACTAGCTACCATGTTAGCTTGGCTCCAAGATGGCCACCATCTATTCTTTATGCCTTATATGCACATAGCTCTCTCCCATGGAAATTTGCAGATGCAACACTGTGTCAGCAGCAGACATGTCTTTTAATAGAGCCACATAGAGCTTCACGGGCTTGTGATCGGTGCAATTACAAATGACCCCATGACTGGAAGAAGATTTAGCTTGGTTTAATGCTCTGTTCTCATTGTTTTGAAATTTTAACACATATAGAACATGGAGGCCCACATTTTTATTTTGCACAGTGCTTCAGTAATTATACAAGGAGCTCTGAAGAAGACTAATAATCTTTGTTTCCTCTCTCTTATTGAGAAATCTACTCCAAAGCATAGCTTCCTAGAGGAAGACAAAAGTATCTGACATGCAAGGCAAGAAGCCGTTTTGGCTATTAAACATAGTAACCTTCAGAAGTGCTAAACTGAAAACACCATTTAACTGAAAACCCATGATGCCTCAGCAGGGTCCACCTAGTTAACTGAACTCATCAGCAGCAAAAACAGGAAAGAGCTTAAAAAAGAAATTATTATTTGTAAGTTACTACAATTTGGGTTGATTTTCCATGTATAATTGATAAGCAGGACAGGCAATGGGTTAGCTATATGAATATAGGCCTCTGTGTCTCAAATTTGTGATCTCTGATTCATTGGCCTCTGGTACATATTAATTAACCCATTGATCAACAGGTCGATGTGCCAGCTAGAAATGTTTATCAAACTATAATTTTATTTGGGTTTTTTAATGGTTTTATTCATGCTGTTGTTGTTAGTTGCCCTCGAGTTTGTGCCCGACTTATAGTGACCCTGTGTTCAACAGGCAAAACACTATTGTTATTGCTTATCTGCTATTCATAAGGTTTCCAAAGGCTGATAGTTTTTGGGAGTGGGTTGCCAGGTTCTTCTCCCAAGCGTACACCACCTGGTGTTCCCAGGCAGTTTCCCATTCAAGTACTAATCAGGCACAACCCTGCTTAGCCTCTGGGATCTGACAGGATTGTATGCCACAGTGATATGGCTGCAGGCAGGTTTTATTAGCTTGATTATATTGTTTGAATGAAGAGTATAGACAATAGATTTTATTTTTCTTATATCAAACAGTTTGATATTAGAGTAAAATAGTTCAATATGATTTATGTTATGTATAAAATTGCTATAATGTGCTGGTCATTTGATACACATTTTGTTAGAACATGTTGCCAATTCCTAAAATATATTTAACATTATAGGATTCTTCCATGAGATAATTCCTCCAAACATTCAGATCATACCTTAAGTCATTTGTTGGGAGGTTTCATGAAAACAAATGATGATTATTTTTTTCAAAATGAGCAGCTAGAGTTATTTTCATTTTTAAAAAATAAATTTATTTATTTATTTATTTATTTAATGGTACTTCAGACTTGAACCCAGCGCCTTACACATACTTTGAAATTACTCTACCACTGGACTGCACCCCCACCCGAACCCAGCACCTTACACATACTTTGAAAGTACTCTACCACTGGACTGCACCCCCAGCCCATTTTTTCTTTTTCTATTTTGAGACAGGGTCTCACTAAGTTACCCAGGCTGCCTCTGGCCTTGAACTTGAGATACCTTACATCAGCCTCCTGAGTCACTGAGATTAGAGGCATGTGCCAATATACCAGGCTGTAGCTAGAATTATATTGCTTGTATGCTATTGACACCTTCATTTTTTCTATTGTGATTGGCAAATAATCTATGTCGGCCATCTCCTTTCAGTTTGAAGTTCAAGGAAAGTTCATTCATGAAAATTGATGGAAAACATAAAACCACAAATATTTAGTTCTTTATACAACTTGACTTTTATTCCAAGTCAGAAAAAAAATCTATTTCTGAATTCCTTTCTAAAGACCTCTAGTTGAATTAGCTTGGATCAATGTAGCTGTCTTCCTTAAAGCATTAGTTTATAAGTAATAAATTTAGTAAATAGTTAAGAAAAACCACTACTTCCACTAAAAGATAAGGCTCAGGAAGTATGCATCACCACCCTGTGGCTAGGGCCTTAAATCTGGCCCTGCTGTAATGTATTCAGAATGGCACAAGGAAAAATATTCTGTTTAGAAAATGCGTAGCAGGTAAGAATAGCCCTGTCCTGTGGGTCTGATTCAGTTAATCACGCAATTCAGATAATCCTAAATACTACAATTAGCAGTGATGAACACCACTTTATTCTTCATGGTGTCAATTTCTGATACTTGTATTGTCAGAGCTTTTACATACAAAAGAAGGAACATTATGGCCAGAATACACACTAATTGCCAGGTTTGTGCATTTTCCTTTCTCATTCTGACATTCATTTTCTCTATGATTTGGAACAGATCACAGATTTCACACATACTTTGTTTCCTTCAATGAAGATAATATCTTGATGGGGAAATGTCTTGGTAATATCTTAAGTGAAAATTCATATTTATAAGTTCAATTAAATTTGAGTTGAGAAATAATTATTTTTCTAGATTAAAGTCAATAAGATTTGATCATAATGAAAACAAAAGAAATGAAGCCTTTAGATACCTTTAGGTAGATGAAACAAAACCATTCTGAATGTCTCTAAATACATTCACAGCATCAAGTGAGACTGAACATGAAAAAAAATCATACAACTATGAAAGCAGATTATTAAAGCTGACAGAATTATTTGCTTTTGTGTATACATTAAGGATCAAAATGAAATGAAATCTTTTGCTGTGAACTCCATGTGAATTCCAAGTTGCTTTGGAGGATTTTTACATGTATCTCATCTTGAGTCTCAAAATTTGAAGGCATCTTATAAAGTAAATTGGGAAAATAAGTGAGCAAAAGATCTTGAAATTGAAACTCATCTGCTGAATTCCAGTTCACCTTAATATTATGTTCCTTGAATTTAGAACTCAATATTTGAAACTACAAGCTTCTTTAATTTTAAACATGCTTATATATTTCTCAGCCAGCTACAAGGTATTGGAGCAGAAATTTTTAATTTCTCTCTCTCACTCTCTTTTTCTTACCATCTCTCTTTCTCTCTGTTAATCAAAACAAGTCAAGAATGGGAAAGCACTGATTGGTAGAGGCTGGGAAACTTGAGCAAATGTTTCATCTCTGTCTAATAGTTCCTCTTTCATCATGTGACTCCAAAGTGGATTTGTGAAACATGCCTTAAAACTTAGCACTTTGGCTAGAGGTTAGCAAACATTTTTTAAAAGTATGATGAGCTAACATTACTTTGAGCTGTAGAAGGAGTTACATACAACACAAGAGATGATAAATACATAGTCTCACAGGTTTAGAGTTGACTGTAGATGAAAATAACCAAGTCAGTGGGTTGTTAGGTGTTATGGTAGTATCTATCCCTTCAACCAGGAACAATCTACACCTGTGACATTTAGGAAGCCATTGTGCTAATCTGTGGCTTCTATTTTCTTGTATGAAGAGATATAAGATTTAGCTCAAATGTGAAGGGAATGAAACATTAGAGTTTTCAGCTCTAACTTATATTAGTCATATTTTTCATTATTATATGAATGCTCTTAATGGCAAGATAACATTTACTTTTCCACTATCTTTCCAACACACTTGCCTTAGAAATTAATGAATCATTGAATCCTAAAGTTCATTTATTTGGTAGTAATTCTTTGGAGATATTAGTAGACTAGGTTGCTGCATATGTAGGTTAAAACACTTGATCACCATGAGTGATAACCCAATCATCCTTTATTTTATTTCCATTTTACCCTAGTGGCCTTGAAGTATTTTTTTTTCTGTCTCTCCTTTCAGACTAGAGATCAATATTGGAATTGCTCATTTCATAAGATATAAGATTTGCTTCTCTTTGTGCAATGATTCATCCCTGTTCTGGATAGTTTGCAATCTAAGGCCCCTGTACTAAAACTTAAAAGTAATATATAATGCAGAAGCATACTCATTTGATTTAATTAGGCACAAAGTTTATCTGCATCTATGTTAAAATTTTTAATATTGATTGCATATATTCTACAACTCAGAAAAAAATCTATTATCTATTATGAAAGAAAAGTGAATTTTCTCTATACTGAATCCATGCACATTTAATAGCTATATATTTACTAGAACATTTTTTTCTGTTGCCATGGTTTTCAATTTTAGTTCAGTAAAATGCATAAGCAACTAGCTACATTATGTAACAGATGTGTAGAAATCTTTAAAGATTTTACATTTTAAATATTCTTTATTGGAAATTTTTAATTTACAACTTAATGTGCTTCATTTTGACATGCATATCATTGTGACATTTCCATATATGCATTTCATTGTACATTACACGGGTAAGTTCCCCCTTACCCTCTTGTGAACTTCCTCCCCCCATCCCCTCCCCACAAAAGGCTGCTATTACACTTCCATGTCTTTTTGTGGGAATATTTTTCTATAGATACTTGGATCCCAATTATGTTTAAGGTCGAAACCTTTCCTGTAGTCATCTATCTTTTTACATTGTCAGTAATATTACATGAATTTTCTTGCCCATTTGTATTATTACCATTCTTTGGTATTATTGGTATTATTATAATTATTTCCAAACTGTTAAACTTGGGCTGTTTACTTTGAGGTCACCCTCTCTCTCATTCCTCACTCCTCCTTGTTCCTCCTCCCCCTTCTTTCATCTCCCATCATTTCTTCCTTTTGCTGGATCCCTCCCTCTTCCTTTCTACTCCCTAAATTGTCCCTTCTGGGCTAAGTTGACTTTAGCTTTATATTATGTTCCGATTTCTGTATAGGATCTTTTCCTTCTTTTGATTTTGATTCAGCTTCCACATATGAGTGAAAACATGTGCTATTTCCTTTTGGGCTTGTGTTCATTCACTTAAAATAATTTTCTCCAATTCCATCCCTTTTGCTGCAAATGACATTATTTCATTTTTTTGATTGCTGAGTAGTATTCCATTGTGTATATGTACTATAATTTTTTTATCCATTCTTCTGTTGATGGGCACTTTGGTTGATTCCATATCCTTGCTATTGTGAAAAGTGCTGCACTGAACATGGAGATGCAGGTGTCTCTGTGGTATGATGACCCATCTCCCTTTGGATATATTCTCAATAGTGTCCCAGCTGGGTCATATGGTAGAACTATTTTTCGTTTTTTAAAATACCTCCATATTGATTTCCAAAGTGGTTGGACTAATTTATAGCTCCACCAGCAGTATAAGAGTGTTCCCTTTTCTCTGCAACTTTGCCAGCATTCATTGTTATTTATTTTATTGATCTTGGCCATTCTTACTGGCACAAGGTAGAATCTCAGAGTTGTTTTAATTTGCATTTGCCTAATGGCTAGAGATATTGAGCATTTTTCATGTGTTTCATGGCATTATAGTCCTCTTCATTTGAGAACTGTCTGTTCAGTTCCTTTGCCCATTTGTGTATTGGGTTATTTGTTTAAACTGCTTTAGTTAAGATATAATAAGTTTTGGATAAGCATGATGTAGTTGAGAATATGAACTTTGGAATTGTCCAGGCTTATTGTTGATTCTTGATTCTACTACTATTTAGATGACTTTGGACTCTTTAAGAGTTCCGATTCCTGTTCTAGGAAAAATAGAGAAAAGCTACCTACCTAATAAAATGGGTGTGGTTTAGGTAATTTAATAAAATCACATAAACTGTCCTGAAGAGCTTCTATCACAGAGTAAAAACCCAATGAAAACTTCTGCTGGCATATCACCTTTGAAACAGGCTTGCAAAATAAAATAAAAACATTATTTTTAAATCATTACTTTCTCGTATCATTTATGGCAAAGGGATAAGTACCTTTTTCCTTCAAATTCTCTGTATCAGACAGAAAACTGCTCCCCCACCAAGTGCACATAGTTTAATTCCAATAATCATGAATATGATACCCTACATGACCTAGGGGATTTTGTTCATTCAATAAAATCTAGGATCTTGAGATGGGAGAAATTATCGTGGATTACCCCATATAATCACAGGTGTCCTTATAAGAAGGAGAGAGGGAAGCAGGGTGGTGGGAGGGACAGCAGGAGATGTGACCCATGGGACAGAGGTTAGAGGGAGAAAATGGGATTTGAAGATGCTGAGCTGCTGGTTTCATCAAAACCAGCAGAGGATGTGGCCATGCACCAAGGAGTGCAGGTAGCCTCCAGAGGAAGCAAAGGAAGGAAACGGAGTCTCATCTATAGCCTTCATAAGGAATGAACCCTTCAGACACCTTGACTTAGGCCTTCTGACCTTTACAACTGTAAAGCAGTAAGTGGATGTTGTTTTAAGCCACTAAATTTATGGCGATTTGTAATTACAGCAATGGAAAATGGATACGATCAGTGATGACAAGAAATGGACTGGGAAAGGTTATCACTCCAAGAATGTAACAATTCTGGTGTTTGATAGCCTTCAAAATTGTGTGCAAGCTACAGAGAATTGAGACAGTGCCTTATAGCTAGGTCATTTCATGTTGCAACACATTATGAAGCACTAAAAAAGTACAGTTAAGATCCCATATGTTATGTTATAAAGATTACAAACACTGCCCTTTTAAAGATATTTGTAATTAATAATCAACATATATCAATAATTAGCAAAATTACTACAATTGATCTCGTCATAAATTCCAATGAAATCATTTTACATATGTTATCTATTTAATTCATGAGCAACATTAAAGGGAGGTGTTCTTGATGCAGTTTTACAGATGAGAGCCCGAATTTCTAAGTTTAACTTGCAAAAAGCTGAAAAGTAAGAGGTTTTGAATCGTGATGCTTTGACTTAAAATTGTCATGCACCAAAGATAAATTGGGATTTGGGATTGTGTGCATACAGGAGTGTGCACACAAGCGCACCCCCGCACACACACACACACACACACACACACACACACACACAAAGAACAAGAGGTTGTAAGAATTCCAGCGTGTCTTTCCTGACTTCTGATGATAATGTTTCATATCTTAGATATATGACTTCTCCATCAGCTGTGGGCAGTTAGGCTCTGTGTCTGCAGATGGCCAATTTCTCCAGAATTTCTTCCCTATTTTGTTTTGCACATCTTCCTAAATAGGGGGATGACTGAACTAACCATCTCTAGAATATGCAGGTCTGTCCATTTTAAGTCAGGGCTTAGAAAAACCTAGAGGTCAAAATTGGTATGTTTTATTTTAACTATTACTGTATGTAAAATCTGCTTTTATATTTCACAGGTTCTAGTCTCTTTATTTTCTTAGGAAGAGAAGTATTAGTATCTGTATAAGAATTAAAGCAAAACTAAACTAGTACTTATTGAATATTGGTTTTGAGCCTGGTATTGTGCCAGTCACCATCAGATATCCTATTTATATGCATGAATGGTCTGTTTTTTACAAAAGAAGTAGATAAGATTTACAAAGTTTATCTATAATTATAGTCAATCTAATTCCAGGAGGCCTGCAGCCGTACCACTGTGGTATCTGATCCCATCAGATCTCAGAAGCTAAGCAGGGTTGGGCCTGGTTAGGACTTGGATGGGAGACCGCCTGAGAACACCAGGTGTTGTAGGCTTGGGAGACAGATTTGACAACCCTCTCCCAAAAATCAACCTGCCATTTAAAACCCTATGAATAACAGAGAAGCACTGACAATAGTGTTTCACCTATTGTACACAGGATTGCTATGAGTCAGATACCTACTTGACGGCACCTAACAACAACAACAACAACAATTCCAGGAGGGACTCTATAGTCACATAGTAGTCATGATAAAGTATAAATCCAGAGAAATGTAAAATTGTCCGAGAGATTTTTTTCTTCCCTTATGATAAAACCTAAGACCTTCCTCCTCATATGCTGCGGCAATATTAAATTCTGCAAACTCAATCTTTAGGTTCATTGCTACTTTCTAGCATATGGATTATCAAATTTCTTTTTGCACTGATTTAGGCGCCTTGCAACAACTAGTTGTTAAACAATGTGTACCTTCTTCCCTTTCTATGTCAGTCTCTCTCAATTAAGTGCTCTCCTAGAAATCAGTTTATTCAGCAATAGCAGTCTGAAGTTGAAAAACAAACAAACAACAACAAAAGCCCCAAACACCCAAATTGACATAAAAGTGCTTTTCTCCTGTTCCCTTTGACAGTTTGATCCACTTATGGGAAAACATCCAAAAAGTTTCATTCACTCTTACTTCCAAAAGCTTATCAGGATAAAAGCATTTCAGATTTGTTCTCGGCCCCATCCTGTGCCAATGTTCCCTCAATCTCACAATACTCCAGTCTGGTTAATGAAAACCCAGCCTGATCTTCACTTTTCACACATTTCTGTCTGTTTTTTATGGTAAATAAAAATATCTTTAAAAAGCCATTCCCCTAAAATCGCTGTCATGAAGGGCATCAGTGATGAACTGGTCATGATATTAATCAGCTTTCACAAAGTCCTTATTGTTGCTAGTAGGACATTTATAAAGAATTCTTACATGTATCCAATTATTTGATTATATTATATAAACATTATAGCTAGGCTGCATTGCTATTATGTGCCTCAACTATATTTAAGCTAGAGTTTATTTTTTCTTTTCCCCAGTATCCCTCTACCAATGGTAAACAATAAATGAATGAATTAATTAAATATTCCTATCATACTATAGGTGTGTTTCAAGAATTGTGTTTTGAGCTCTGTACTACACTAGAAGTCACTCATTTACTTCAGCAGTAGTGGGTGGACACAAACCTCTCAACATCTGATGATCATGACAAGAAATAATAATTGTACGTTTTCTGTGTGCTACATGCTAACACTGTGTTAGTTTACACAATGTGATTCTCTGATCACATTCACAAGAAACCTAAGAAGAAATGAAAGTGAATTGTTACCTAAATTTTATAGATAATAACACAGATTTGGAGGAGCAGAATGTGCTCATGATGCCCCATTTGGTAAGAGGCAGAGCTTGCTTATAACTTCTTATTGAAGTCCATGATCTAAACTCTGCTGGTTTTTTAGAGTCCATGATCTAAACTGTGCTGTTCTTCTCTCTGAATTTTGATTCAGTCAAGAAAGATATTGCAATAAAAAATACAATCAAATAAAGAAATCAGAAAAATGTAAGCAAGTCTAGTATAGGCTTCCAATATGAGCATTCATCTTAAAAATAAAACTATATCAGCCTTGATAATAAAAAAGATGGAGATAAAAGCACCATGGGTTTAAAAAAAAACTAAGAGATGAGTGAAAATCTGAATATAGGAGTAGCATATGACAATAAAGTCTATATGACTTGAACCTCTGAAACTGCAGGGTATCGTAGCTGTTGATATCACATTTACTACAATTGACAGCAGTATTTGTATGGCTTAACAGATGAAATTGACCTTCACTTGATTATTTATAGTAGATTACATCAACAATGTGAAAAATGATTCTAGATGTTACCTAATAGTTGTAAGGTAAAATATACTTGGTAGGAAGATCTATATGTTTTTCCTCCTTGAATATTCTTGGAAAATACTATGTACTAGATATTATTCAAGAGCAACAAATTTCCTGCCTGCAGATATGGACTTCACTCTACTGATCTGTCAAGACTAAACAATGTTTTTAATGTAAATTTGTTTTACACTGACATCCTTATGGAGAGTTGCATTTGAAAATGAATGAATCAATTATGTCTTCTATATGCAAAGATGCTAGTTACCCGTGAAATGTAAGTTATAAAAGTTTTTTCCAAAAGGAAATTGATTTTCACTGATTTGCTCACATGTTCTTACAAAATACCCCTTGAGATTAGAAGAATGCATTAAAAACTGGCAGGCTGGAGTTAGGAGTATAATCCATATTTGTAGAATGGGTCAGGTTAGCCAGTTGCCTTGAAATTTGTGCCTATAATTTTGGCCCTGTTAATATAGGGCCCAAACCATCTAATCCAAAGGGTCAAGGTCAAACTAAAAGTGAAACAAACAAACAAACAAACAAACTATATATATATATATATATCTATATCTATCTATCTATCTATATATATATATATATATATATATTTGCTGTTGCTGTTGTTAGGTGCCATTGAGTCCTGTCTGACTCATAGGGATCCTCATAGAGTTTTCAATGGCTGATTGTTTCGGGATTGCCACATCCTTCATATCTCTCTCTCTCTATATATAGATATATATATATGTATATATATGTATATATATATCTATATATATATAGAGAGAGAGAGAGAGAGAATGCTATTAGAAATTGCAATGATTATTTTAAAAGGTGCAAAGATTTTGTCCTTCAAAATAAAATTTTATGTTACATTCAAATATTGCTACATCATCTAATGAACATCACCATACAAAGTATGGTGTTCATTTACCTTATAGTCAATACAAATAAAATTGAAAGTTATCGATTTATGAAACAGTGGTCTCTAGAGCTGCCCCGGCATTAGTGTGAAGGGTTTATATTAGGAAACGCAAATCGTTACTGCACTCAGCCTGAAGATCTTGCTGTTATTGATTCACATTTACTTTAATTTCTCCCTGTTGTCCCTGCACCTCCATGCTTTCACTTTTACACAGTAACACTATCACAACCCCACACAGAAAACACACAAGCACAATCCCTACAACTTCTCTGCTTTGCACTTTGTCCTGGAGTATGAAATCCTAAGAAAGGACATGTGTTTGTGTGTGTGTGTGTGTATGAATGTGTGTGCATATATATATATATATACATGCACACACACACACACACACACACACACACACACACTCACACACTCATATATATTCTCTGTATTTTCTCCTTTCTTTTCCCTATTCAGTTACCCTCCATGCTTCAGTGCCTCTGGCGAAGCATGAGGCTGACCGCAAATCAAGCAGAGTCTGAAAGTCTTGCTGGCTTTTAACAAAAGCCTAAATACTTTCAAGAAGAGGAAAAGAGAATGCCAGAGGTGAAGTGGAGCTGCGGATTCCCTCAGATTAAAAAATGATTCCCCTAAGGATCTGGGAGAGGGTATATATTGATGGCTAAAACGGCAACGGGAACTTAGCAATGTGCAATGAGACCTCAAAGACAAATGGCACCTGAGGTGCCTAGGGAGAAGGAACCCCAGTCCAAAGATGCTGCCCATGCATGGTAAGGAAGAGTCACCAGAGCACTGTGCCTTGGAAATGGGATTGACAACAGCTAGGATTTCAATACCACTTCCACATTTTAAGTACACCATGTAAATCCCCTTGATTGCCCTGTGATTCAGGCATAGGGAGGGGACCCTGACAACAAAGGAGACAAAATTTCCATTAACACCAGCAGGATGGAATGTCAGTCTGTTTTTTGAACCTTTTTCAGTATGTGTTTCTGCTTTGAAATAGGGACAATAAAATTTAACAAAGATTCCTCAGATAAATTAACAGTGGTCTTTTGGCTAGAAGTAAAGCAGTGGAGATAAGAATGGTTTAACAAAGGACCAAGCATTTTCCTTTGGCGTTTACTGAGTTCTTCTGCTTGATGTACTTTTTGCATGAAGTGAATGTGGCCTCCCTGTGCCAGAGGAGATAATAGTACTTGGACACAAGCCAGGGCAGCAAGAACCCTGAGAGGGGAGAGAGAACCTGTCAGAGTTCACAGGAGGCCTACCCAGCTGCCTCTGTCAATGCCTTCTTATCTGTCTTCTTCACTTCTTCCTGGGCTGTCAACACTGAGCCTGGCACGCCATGAACTACCACTTAAAAAGACTCAGCTAGAAAATCATGTATCTCTTAGTTCCTGTGGTCATTTGTTCCAGGTTAAAAGCAATGTATAGTTACTCTTCCCATAGGACAGGGTGTCAAAGGTCTAAACCCTAAATCGGAACAAAAATGTATCCTGAATGCTAACCATAGCTTTGAACCCATCTTGCAAATTGCTTTTACTCTCTCACTTTTTCTTTCACTGACTCTTTTTTGTTTCTTGCTTGAGGCATCATTGATCTGGGGACATAAAGGAAATGCACAAAAGTGTTAGCAGAACTACACTGAGTTAACTTTGCACTGACTGTCATGCACTTTGGGTGAATGGGTGTCCTTAAGAGAAAGAGGAAGATGGACTTTCAGGTCTCATAGCATGTAGTAGCTGATTCGTGGTAGAACATCATGGAAGATACTCCCTCACCAATCCAACCTCCACACTCGTATATTTCACTACCTTTTTAATTGAAAAGACCCTAGAGTCTATTAAGCCAGTGTTCTATATTAATGTAGTAAGCACATGATTATACTACCCACATTATTCATTTGGCAAATTGCCTTCTTCAGACATGTATATTTTTTATAGTGGTTGTGTATTATAAAGTCCATAATTTTATTTCTGCTATTTGTAATACTGTTATTTTTCATACCATAAAATTTCCCTCAGTCATATTTTAATCAAAAATTTAAATGATTATATCATATTTAATTCTATCAACATATCATATTTATAAGCATGAATTAACCAACTCACATTTCTAGTTCTGGGCATATAGATTACTTCCAAGTTTTTTGTTTTATAAATAATACTGCACTGAGTACTGCCACAAACTGAGAGTTCTATTAGATATAGGTGGAATATATACCAGACACTCAGCACCTGATATATAAGACTCCCAACCACTCAGGATAGATACTCCTAAGGTTGTTTACAAATGAGGAAAATTGAGGCTCATAGAGGTAAAATATTTCCCCAAGAGAATTCAGTGAGCAAGTGGCAGAACTAGGATTTGGAATTCATATTTATCTGATTCTAATCTCGTTCTTTCTCCCCTGTGTCACACACCATTTGTTTAGTGGAATTTCCCCAAGATAAAATCCTGAGCGTGGAATTGTTGAATCAAAAAGTGACTGTCTCTATGGCCCTTGTTACTTACTCATCAATGAAAATAACAGTGAAAAGGAGAAAAGAAAAATGATGTACAAACCTATTGTCTACCTTCCCTAAAGAGCTCTTCCTCTTTAAGATCAGAAGGGAGCATAATCAGCCTCTATTTTTCATACTGGAGAAAATTACAGGCATACAAATTTAGCTATTGGCTTATACTTCATGCAACCAGATTTCTTGTAATCTTATGAAAAATATTAGAAAAAATGCTGCACAAAATTTAGCACCTTGTAAATAAAATATTATGATGATGATGAAAGATTTAAATATTTGTTTGCAACTCTATCAGCATACATGGACTTCTTAGTCAATAGAGGAACACATATTTAATTTGTGAATAAATAAGGGATCTTTGTGCAACAAAAAATTGGAGGGATCTCTTTAGCCAGAATAAAAATAAACGTCAGGGAGACAAAGGGATGCTTTCATGGTTTCAGATACACTATTATTATTATGTCTTTTCAACAAGTATCAATGCCCTCTCTTCCTTTTCACTGGAAACAGTGGAACCTTTGCTGAACTGACAGTCAGTCAGAGCTAGTCAACAGAAACTGCTTTGGGTCACATGGCACCAAGAACTGTTGTTGCCATCGCAACTGCACTGTGATAAATTAGCCTGTCTCTACTAAGTATTTGGTTTGCCTACATGCCCTAGAAGGTGCCGTTTTGATATTCTCCTTGACAGTTTTGAGCTAATCTCTGATTCAACCTTTCAGCTGGCTTGCTAACATTTACATATACTGAAGGGGAAAAAAAGGAAATTAATATTTTTGACTCATTAGATACATATGTCAGTGCTTCCGAATGATTATCTAACTTAAGGAGTATTTCTGTATTCTCATGAAGTTTGATCATTGTTTTAGAATTCATTCTATGCAAGGTTAATATGAATATGTCACCTCTTAGGTACTTATGTATTACTGTCACTTAATAATTGAGATAAACTACTAGATTTAGCAGATCTAGAGGAAAAAATATTAGCTATAAAAGCACTGGAGCTTGTAGTAGCTTAGTAATTATTTCTCAAAAATTAACACATTTTTATTGTTTAGGGGATTACTTTCTTAATAAATCATGTGTGCATATTTTAACACTGTTTTCTTTCTAGAGGTGCAGTGAGTTTAGAAGCTTTGTTTTTAATTAGTCTCTTGTATTCAAATTTAATGAGATTCATAGATATCAGTATATGAAATGCAATAAAACATATTGTGATTTCAGACAAACGACATGACAAGTTAATGAATAACAACTGATTATTTGACAATTATGTAAAGTGTTTTCAATTTGCAAGATGTTTCACATATTTTTCCCTCTTAATCTTCAATACCCCTAATATATTTGTCAGACCCATTTTACAGATGATAATGATCATTTGGGAAAGATAAGAAAATTGCCAAAACAACAATGAAATTATAATGGTCTCCAAATGGAGATTTTTAAAAATGCTACCTTGTTGAAATTATCCTGTTTCTCTAGTCCCCAAACAACCACACAGGTATTTACATAATATATATATATAATAAGAACATCACATGTTATATATAAAATGGTGAGTAATTTTAGTTAAGAAGTTCAGTAGAATATATATGCTGAAATTATGTGTACATTTGTGTATAATATATGTTGTGGTGGTGGTGGTGGTGTTAGGTCCTGTGGAGTCAGGTCTGACTCATAATGACCCTACCTACAACAGAACAAAACACTCTCAGACACTGTGCCATGCCTCGCACTATGTCAGTGCTTCTTTGTATTCACAGAGTTTTCAACGGTAGATTGTTTCAGGAGTGGGTTGCCAGGTCCTTCTCCCTAGGTTGCAGCACTTGGTATTCTCAGGTGGTCCCCTATCTGAGGACTAAGCAGGTCGACCCTGCTTAGCTTCTGAGATCAGGTGGTACTGGACTCCAGGGTGTTATGACTGCAGACATGTAATATATGTTGTTGTTGTTAAGTGCCATTGAGTCCGGTCTCAGTCGTATTGATGCTCAGAGGGTTTTCAGTAGCTGATTGTTTCAGGATTGCTTCGGGAGTTGATTGCCATGTCTTTCTCCCATTTTTGCAGTGCTAGGGATCTAACCTGGTCCCTCAAAGAGTGCAGAGCAGGCGCTCTACCAACTGAGCTAAACTCTAGCCCTATGTGCTATATAGAATGCAAATAAAAGGACTGTGTTATGGTTTATGGATTTTATATATGTCCCCCAAATGCATATGCTAAAGGCTTATTCATCAATCTCAGGCCATACTGGGAGGTTATGGAACCCTTAGGCAGCAACCAGGGAAGGAAGTTAGGCTGGTGACCTGCCTCTGAACGAGACTCTGGCCCCTTTCTGTCTCTTTTACTTCCCCGCCACCATGAGGTAAAAAGGTTTTTTCTGCCACCTCCTTCCATGACGATGCATCATCTCGTCATAGGCCCAGAGTGATGGGGCCAAGTGACCGTGGCCCGAAACCTCTGAAACCATGAGCAAAGCAGAGTTTTCCTCCTTGTTAAGTTGTTTATATCAAGGATTTTGTGTCAGGGATAGAAAGCTGAAAGACTAACATAGACACCAAAGAGTCAAGTTACATTAAGGAATCGTGTACTTTATTCTCCCCATTTTATCTTGTGAGGGATCAGAAAAGAAGAAAAAAAGAGGGAACCAATTTAGAGCAGAATAAAATGGCAGAAAATTCCAAAGTTCAAATTTCACGTGGATTACTAGAATGGGGAATGATTGTCAATCACTAGTTTATTCTAAGAAAGGACTGCATTTTCATCTCCCCTGTCCACAAGAGTTTGACTCATTCCCTATTACCCTGCTATGTAAAGTGTGGTCCACACATACATAACATAATCAGCATACATAAGGGCTTATTAAAAAGGTAGAATCTGTGCCAGGCATGGTGGCTCATCCCTGTAATCCCAGCAAATCTGGAGGCCGACGCAGGAGGATTGCAGTTTTGAGGCTACAGGTAGCCTGCATAGTTTAGCAAAACATGATCTCAAGCAAAAAAAAAAAAAAAAAAAAATTAAATGAGCTTGGGGAGCAGCTCTGTGGGAGAGCATTTGATAATCAGTTGGTCCACTGGACCTTCTGCTAGCCATCAGGGAGCAGCAGAAAGAAACAGAACATCATAACCTCATGGTTTCAAGTGCCTGGAATCAAGGCTGCAATGATGTCAAGGTTTCATAGGAGGAGGTCTAGTTTTATAAATCTCCCATCCACTCTTACTCATTATTGGACATTTTGGGAGTGGGGCAGGTATATGAACACTATGCCTTGAGAAATCCATGTTTAAATGTCAACACAAACAGGGTTGCTGATACAATTCACCACAACCATTAGCATCATTAGGTAAAGTGACTGCTGAATAATGGAGACCAGACAAGTGAGTCTTGGTTTGAGATTGTAAGGTCTAGCATGCCAGGAACTATATGTGATACACAATACACACACACACACACACACACACACACAATCCCTTTTGAATTAAGTTTTGTTCAAGGAAAGATCCAAAATGTGAGATGCTTCTGTTTGGAAAAGTCTTAGAATAAAGTATGATCTGCAGTGTAGGTCGCTGGGGGAAGTTTATCAATGAGGAACAGAAGATGAACAGCTTCTGGTATACTAGTCAAACCCATGATTAAACTGAAGCTTGCTTTGCTTTTTTCTTCCAAATGCCAACACCATTGTCTGAGATTTTTCTTTACCTTAACTGAAATACCCTCTTTTCCCAATTTAATCTTACTTGCGTTGAGTCATTCAGTAAGGATTTCTTGACTATGTGACCAGCTAATATAATGTGACCAGCTAATAAAATGCATATGCTAGCCATTTCCTAGGAGCGAATAATATTAATCTTGGGAGATGATGTTCTAATAAAAAAGTGTGCCATTAATGGAAAAATGATGCATTTTCCTATCCCACTAGTAGAGAGAGATACTTTATGATGGTTAAAATAAATGATGTGATTCCTAAGGAGTTGAGTTTAAGCTACTTGAGTGTAGCCCATTGATGTTATTACATTTTACTCTTTAGATAAATTAATAAGCCTGAAAAAACCTTCAGCTTGCCAATAGTTCTCACTAAAGTGTGTATACTGACATTAAACTTAGGTTAACATACTTCAACATGAAAGAGATAATTATTACAAAATCCTACTATGTCAATAAGCCAAATCATTTTTATTTTCCTCTATTTCCTTCTGGTCATTTTCATGCAGTGTCTACTTTTAATATAATTTCAACAACCACATCAATACTAATTGCCCCTGACTGTGCCAGGCCCACTAGAGTTACTGATATTTGCCACCCATAGGCTGCATCCTGCCTGGTTACAGAGCCATTACTGCTTAGACAGGTTTCAAAACCAGCATAGGCAGGAGGTGCTACATTGGTGGGTGAGAGATGCTAGGGATAGAAATTACTACACTGCCCATTAAATACTCAGACTGTTTAAAATATTTATTGCTTATTGTTAGTGCTGTTGAGTCAGGTCTGACTCATAGTGACCCTGTACAACAGAATGAAACACTCTCTGACACTGTGTCATGCCCAGACTATCGTCAGTGCTTCTCAGCTATTTATAGGGTTTCAATGATTGATCATTTCAGGATTATTTCAGGAGTGGGCTGCCAGATCCTTCTTTCACTTTTGTGGTGCTGGGGATTGAACCCAGAGCCTCAGAGAATGCAGAGCAGCCCTCTTACTAGGTATAATAAATTACCCTGAACTCTTCTTGTACATTTTCCCTATTTTAAATTAGTTCCTTAAAATTTTTCACAAGTGAATTTATGAGTTGTAGAAATGCAAACATTTTGAGTGGCTCTTTAAACACATTGTGAAAATTACTTTCAAAACATTTTATTTATTTTTAGCTCTATCACTAAAGATGTGCATGGAGGGGAAGATAAACTGGAAGAAAGCCCCAGGTGTTCTAATGCACAACTTAGAATTGAGAATCCTTAAATAAGTGTCGTAATTTTTCTCATTTAGTACATATAAATGAACATTTATTATTCCCTACCTATATAGTTTTAATTAAAATATAATTGTCAATGTTGCTATTGAGGTTTTCCTGCTTTCTCTTTCATTTCTAATTGATTGGAAGGTGAAACAAAATTAAGGCAATTCTAAGTCACACCTTCTCTAGGACACTACTTTCTTTCATAGGCACTCTCAGCATTCCACGTAGAATAAGGAGAGAGAAAAGGGCTCGGTTTGAAGACAGAAATGTCGGGAAATAAGGAAGTAGGGTGCTTGTCCTTGACTCTAAAATTCTCTACAGAATCCTGCAACCTGGAAACATCACAAATGAATATTCTCCACTGACTTGAAGTAGCTGTACATATTATAAATGGTGCCTCACAGTAAGAGGGTATCAACTTGACATATAGCAAGGCGTTGCTGGGCAAAACCCCTCACAGTTAAATATCCTTTCAGAAAGGGATGTGACAAGTGCTGGTGGTGGCATTTCTTTATAATGAAGCAGAACTTTGGGCTTCCTGAGTTTTGCAACTTCCCTGCCTGCCAAGCTTGACCAGAGGCAGTAATGCGTAGATATTTCATGCAACAATTCTACTTCAGGTTTTAATGATGAGGAGGCTCAGAAGATTGGAAAGACCTTCAGCTCTTCCTACGCGGGGAAAATGCCAAAAGCTGTAGGAGAAGATAGTTTACCGTTTTCTTAGTATTTGAAGCTTTCAAAGACCTTTTCTTGCACTTATTAATTAATCAAAGAGAACCTTACTGAGGAGGACACTCTTAATATTTAATAAGGAAATAAAAAAGGAAAGAAATACAGTGTTATAGGAAAAGAAGATTCAAAATACCCTGAAGACTTAGCCACTCTTTTGACTCCATGATGGGAGTGATGGGATATAAAGTTATAATTTATCACAAATTGGTTTACAAAAAAAGTGATAGGGTCATTAGACAGACTGCAGGGTAGTAATACTCTGGAATTTTGGGGACCAAAGTGACATCTCTTTCATACTCCCATAGACAATCTAAAAATAGGTACACAATAAGGATCAGAAGGTGCGGAGTCTTATCAATTAGTAATATGCTAGCATAAAAAGCATACGGATTTAAAAAGTAGACAAATTTGGATTCAAATTCTGACTCTGCTACTGGCCTTCCTGTGTGATGTGAAACACACATTTCAACCCTCTACTTTTCAGTCATCTAGTCTATAAAACAACTAGCAATAAGATTGAAAAAATAGTTTTCTTTCTCCTTGGCAATAAATACACCCTTGGTTAAGATGCCACAGTTTCATCAACTAAACCACAGTACGACTGGAATTGATGCCCCTCGTGTCAGCTCTCGCTTCAAGAGTTCTTCAATTCTACACTCTATTTATGTAGCAGAGCTTAATTTCCTTAGTAGACTACAGGGATACATTCCCCATGATTACATTTCAAAGACTACCCACAAGCTAATGAAGAGGGGACTTTTATTTTGGTGAGGACAAGAATCCTCAGAACCCTACAAATTCTGCCATGCCAATGCCATTTATTTTGGTTCAAGAAAGGCTGTGCCTTGGCACTTCCTTTGCAATCACAGAGACAAATCTGTTAGACAAAGTGCTGTTGGACCTACGTCCTATGTTATTTTTTTTACCAAACATTCCTGTGCCTGCCTGAACTGCCCCAAATGCTGTATTTCTTATCACATCCATTGTCACTGGCAGAGCTAATAATATAACTTACTGCTTAAATCCAACAGGCTGATGTATGCCTAGGGGAGGGTCAACACAACAGGCCCATCCTGCTTTCTCTTAATGATTTAGGAGATGGCTGCTTTAGAATGGAAAATGTCAGGATCACACATCATTATCTCCCTCCATTGCTTATGGAGTAGATCCCTGATGGATCTCTCCTGAGTCAGCATGGAGCATAAGAATCTTCCTAAACCTATCGACTCTAAGCAGGCAATACAAATTGAGGTTGGAAGTTAATATGAACACTTTGGTTTCCCTTGCTCTAGTCTTTTTAACAATTAAGCTGAAGTTGGAAATTCAAGCTGTGCCAAGTAAGAATGAAGAAATGACTAGGAAGTGTGCAGTATTATTCTGCAGTGTAGAATATGAATAGAAGTTGGAACTAGCAGTCATAGACTTCATGCAGGCCTGGGGCCTCATTCTACAAGGACAGTCCATCTGGGAGAGAGCTCCCCAAGCACAAGGAGAGATGCCAAAGTTGTTACCAATTATTTGCATCAGGCAGCTGGTCAGAGCTTTATTGTCAGGAGGAGCCACAGGGGCTCAAGACTCCAGATAAGCACAGAGTGGAGCTTTTCCAAAGCTCTGAAAGGATCCTCAGTTTCAGAAGGTGGAAAAGCAGCAGTCTTGGGGTCTTTACAAGGCCTGGAAAATCAGGGCAGCGGGGGCTCTCTTCCTAGGAGCCCCACAGCATCTCTAGCTGTGTGCATCAGTAGACACCATAGAGATGTTACCCTTCACCGACCTGAGGGAGCTCAGCCTGGTTCTCTGTTGGCATCTTGTCAAATTTTATGGCCATCACTTTGCTAAATACCAAGCAGCACCATGAACACAAACACCTCCTTATATAGTCAGAACTGAGTCCAAGGTGCTCCCTTGCAAAGATGGGAGGGGCCCAAAAGAGGAGGTGACAAAACTCACCATCCACAGCCTCCTTCCGGTGCCATGCTGAAGATGAAACCTTTCATCTTCAGTGAGCCATACTATCATGTATTTGTGCTCGTCTACATGAAATAAGTGGGCTGGGAATTAGCTCAGTTGGTAGAGGGCTGCGCTGCAGTCTCTGAGGTCCCGAGTTCAATTCCCAACACCGCAAAAATGGGAGAAGGACCTGGCAATCCACTCCCAAGGCAATCCTGAAACAGTCAGCCATTGAAAACCCTATGAGGGTCGCTATGAGTCGGATACCGACTAGACCGCACCTAACTAACCTAACATGAAATAAATGGGGAAGAAAGGAATGTCCTTACATATATGCAAAAGCATAGTCCACTTATGAGGGGAAAAGCAAAAGAAAAAAAGCTCACAAGGAAAAAGGAGAGAAAGGCAAAGAAGAAAGAGGTTCTAACCCTTTCACAGTACAGACTGTCTCTTGTTCTCTTTGTATTTCCAGGGTTAACGTGATTCCTTATAGGTGATTAGCCTACAAAAGAATATTTGTGGGTCTGAACCTGCATAGAGGAAGAGAGAGAGAAAAGGAGACAGGGAAAAAAATAAACACAAGAGAGGGAGATTTTTACATTATCCTTCTTTTGTTTTAAAAGGGCCACACAATAATAGAACTCTTTGTGGTAACTAAAGATACCCGCAGAAATCTGTGTGATAACTAAAAACCTCAGAGAGTTGTATTTCCAAAAAGTAAAATAAAAGTGGCAGCCTAAAGTCATCTAAGTTAAATATATTACAAAGTTCTTAAAAGTTTAAATTGTACTATCAGACAGAAGGCCTCAAAATTTCTTAGAAAAGTAAATTTCTACTTCAAAAGTAAACTCTGTAGTTGCTTGGAATAAAAAAGAAAATCTTAGTCTTCTGATTCTGTGCTGGGGAAAAAAGATTACAAGTATTTTAAAGCCAACTTCTTGAGGGCACATCAGGATTTGAAAGGATGTAATAAAAGATCCCCTTACAGCTCCCTGAAATATATGACAGGATTTCAAGGAATTCGGCGGAGACTGACACGGACTCTCATTTGAGACTTTAAAATAGAAGACAACCCGTCCCAGCTTTCAGCAATCACTTCGATGTGTTAGGAGGCCCTGGATCGCTCCTAGCCTGCAGGCGAACTCCCCGTCTTCTCGTTTTCTCCCTGCACCTGAAGGACAGCCAGCATGATGAGGAAGACCCGGCTTCACCAATAGATAATTGTTACCTTTTATTCCCCTGCTCTTACGTCCTGGCTACCATTTGTCCCCTTTCTTTTCTTTTTTCTTTCTTTTTTTTTTTTTTTTGGTACTGGGGGTTGAACCCAGGGCCTCGCGCTTGCATGCTCTGCAAGTGCTGGACCACTGAGCTGCACACCCAGCCCATTTTTTACTTTTTGAGACAAGGTCTCCCTAAGTTACGCAGACTGCTTCTGGTCTCGAACTTGTGATCCTCCTGCCTCCGTCTCCCGTCTCCATTTTTCCCCTTTCTTAAGCAAAATGGTAAATGCGATAGTAGAGAGCTTTACTTGTTAATGAATTTAAAGTAACATATTTTACATAAATATTATGCATGTATTTTTAAAAAGCTAAAGAACAAAGATTAAACTGTCTTCGCCATATAAAAACCCTATAACATAAACCCATATGACCAAAGGAAAAGCCTCATGATCACGTCCATGTCTGTTCTCTAAACCATCCTCTTCTCCTTATTCTGATCTCTTCTCCTTAGATCTAATCATCAGTATCCTGGATTGCTGCATATCTGACCTGATAAGGGTCTGCTGCTCTTAGATGCTGTTCAATCAAACTCATGGTGACCCGATGTATAACAGAATGAAACACTCCGCAACCCTGTGCCAAGCCCCTGGCACTAGGTCAGTGCTTCTCTGCTATTCATAAGGTTTTCAGTGGCTGATTGCTTTGGTAATGGCCTTGCAGATCATTTCCCCAAGCCTACAGCACCCGGTATTCCCAGACGGTCTCCCATTCAAGGACTAATCAGACCCAACCCTGCTTAGCTTCTGTGATCTAATAAGATCTTATGCCAGGGTGATATGGTTGCAGATGATGAAGCCCTCTCCCCCCTGAGAACCCATCTGTGGTACCCCTTATCTCCAGGGTGAATTCCTAATAGAAAACACACTGTACTTCCAACCTGTCTGTTGTTTACACTACAAGCCACTTCTCCATGCTAAACTTTTCTAGACTTTCATATTTGCTATTCTTACAACATGGGCTGTGGTTTAGCTCAGTTGGTAGAGCATGGCTCTGCACTGAGGCACTTGGTTCTCGATCCCCAGCATCACAAAAATGGGAAAAGTACATGGCAATTCCCTCCTGAAGTAGTTCCAAAAACCCAATCAGCTATTGAAAATCCTATGAGGGTTGATATGAGTCAGACCTGACTGAATGGCACCTAACAACAATAATGACATTCTCACTTCATAGAATGTCCTGGCCTGCCAAAGCTAAGTTATGAGGCAAACCCCAGGATTCTTATAGTAGTTTTATTGTAACACTACTCACATAGTTGGGTTGGGATTTAGCTCAGGGGGTAGAGCGCTGGTCTGCAGTCTCTGAGGTCCCGAGTTCAATTCCCAGCACCGCAAAATGGGAGAAGGATGTGGCAACCCACTCCCAAGGCAATCCTGAAACAGTCAGCCGTTGAAAACCCTATGAGGGTTGCTATGAATCAGACTTGACTCGATAGCACCTAACAACAACAACAACTCACATAGTCGTCTATGTTTACCTCCTGAGAGATCTTTGCTGCAAGCACTGAATCTCATTCATATTCTATTCCTAACACTAGAACAGTGCCTGGCTCATTGTCACAAAACATATCTTTGCTAAATGGATACGTCTGATATTATCTTTAGACTTAATTCTATGGGTTCACAGAATAGGTATAATTTCATATAATTATAATCATGTTCTCACTTGGATGAGATATAAGCCAAAAATGAACTATTCTGGGGTGACTCAATGGTTACCTCAAAGTAATAAAAGAGTAAGATAAATACTCTGTTGAAGGAAGTTATGATCAAGTGCTAAAAGATAATTGACAGAGGCTTGCCAACTTAGTAACTGGGTTTATTAGCCACTGGCTACTCAAAGTTCATGTGTAATAATGAATATAATCTTAAATTATTCCATCGTGCTGAAAAGAAGTCCATTTAAGAGTAACAATTATGCAATGTTGCTATATGAATCTAATTTTGGATTATCTTATTTTTTAATCCTCATACAAAGAGCCACTTGAGCATTATATTTCCAGAGCCAAAGTCAGCTATTTCTACATCACCTCTGAAATCTTCAGCAGCAGAAGAGCAGAGTGAAAACACAGGCCAAGTGTGAGTCTTCCCACGGGAAGGCTAAGACCACGGACGGAAGGTGTGATCTGTGACTCAGTTCTCTTTCACAGGTCTTATCCCAAGGAGCAGGAAAACTATGGGATTTGGAAAAGCTAAAGTATCCAAAGTAAGAAAAGTTAGGAGTATGGGATGTACAGAATAGGGGAAACAAAGTTCCTTGAAAAATTAGGAGCACTGATTAGTATGAAATCCCATTCTGTCAAGGGTTGTCTGTATAAGGAGCTGAAGTTTGGATGCCAGGCAACGTACAAACTTGTCATAATACCATCCACAACAGAAGATCAGATCATTAGTTTTTATAACAGCTTACCATTAAGATGACTTAAATATTAAAAACTCTATTTTAGACAAGCAAAATAGATCCAAAGTCTCAACATATACTGTGTAACATTGTGGGACAAATGGCTTCAGCTCTAACCCGGCAGTTGCGGTATATCCTCCCAATTCAGACATCTTGAAGGGCAGCTCTGTGGTTCTCAGAGTAAATCAATAGAATTTCACAGCATTTCGGGGCCTATTCTTGAAAAAGAAATTGAGCTCTCCATGCAAATTCAGATAGTTTCTCGACAAACCTTCCAAAATGAAATGATCAAATCAGAAAGTCTTGAGTACTCCAAAGAGTGATATCACTAGGTCATACTTGACTTTTGCACATAGAATCTTTTATCACTTTGTAGGAAATCAGAGATGATCACATACATCTAAATTTTACACAGAGAAATAATATGCAAATCCTGAATAAGCAAAGAAAGAAATATTCTTTAGGGAACAGCTAGCAAATTGAATAAACTCCAAAATAAGATTGCAAACAAATTTAAGTATAATTTTACAATATTTGAATCTAATACACAACAGAGAGAAATGCCAAGCTACTGAAAGAAAACAGATTTAAGCCTCTCTCTCTCTATTTCTCTCTCTCTCTCCCTCCCCTCCCCACAGGACAAACAACCAGAGAAAAGTACTAGCTTGCAAATATTCTATTTATATTCTTATTTTTTAGTTGCTGTTTTCCAAAACTAGCCTATGGACTAATTATGTCCCTTTCCCCTTCCGTAACACAGTGGGCACACAGAACACATACATACACTAAAGAAAGCACATATATGTAAATTTCTAATGCATTCTTGGTTACAGTTGCATATTAAACACAGGAAAGGGATTTTTCTGGAAGGGCAAGGAAAATAAATCTGTAGTTTAGATTTAGATAAATGACATTAACTAAACATTCTTTAAATTACATGACCAAAAATTCCTAAGAACATTCTTAAATGATTTTCTTGAGCTCTGTGTTTGTCTTGAAAGGTTGCCTCAAAAGATATGAGTTTAAGCTGGGCATGGTGGTGCACACCTGTAATCCCAGCAGTTTGGGAGGCGGAGCCAGGAGGATCACAAGTTCAAGACCAGAGGAAGTCTATGTGACTTAGTGAGACCCTGTCTCAGAAAGTAGAGAAAAAAAATAAAAGGGCTGGGGGTGCAGCTCAGTGGTCTATCACTTGCAAAGCATGCAGGCGTGAGGCACCGGGATCAACCCCCAGTACCACAAAAAAACAAAAACAAAAGCAAAACAAACAAATATATATATATATACATATATATATATGAGTTTAAAGTCAGAAGACTTGCCTATAAAACAGGGCTATGTTAGTTATTAGTCTGCAGCCCTATCACACTGGCATAAGATCCCATTAGATCTCAGAAGCTAAGCAGGGTCGAACCTGGTTAGTACTTGGATAGGAGACCATCTCAGAACACCAAGTGCTGTAGGCTTCGGAGAAGGACCTAGTAGCTCATTCCCAAAAAACAATCAGCCATTGAAAACCCTATGAATAGCAGAGAAGCACTGACATAGTGCCTGGCATGGCACAGTGCTAGGTATTTTTCATCTGCTGTACATAAGATCACTATGAATCAAACATGACTCAACAGCACTTAACAACAAGATATTAGTTATTACTTTGGTGGCCTTGAAAAGGTCATATTTATCAAGTTTTCTCTGCCACAATATGGGAAAAATATTGAATATTCCCCTACCAGGGGCTCCTATCAGGATAAAATGCTAAATAATTGATAACTGATATACTAGGATAACTTGATTGGTTAAAAAATATTGCTCCATCTCAGTGTTATGCATAGCTCCCTTTCTGGATCTCTGTCTTGTGCATATCTGTCTTTTTCTGAAACTATAAAGACCTTAAGATGGCTTGGGGTTTAGGCAGATAATTCTAAGTAAATCTTGCCTTTTAAAAATGGGAACTTAGATTCCCCTCTCTCTGCCCTCATACTTAGGATGACCTAAACAGGAAAGAAATGGAGGTAGGATTATTCAAAATCACACTGAGTAATATAAGAAAATTAATAGGAAAGGATTCATGAGAAAAATACATGAGTTTTCAAATTAATTTTGTATATATTTGTCCACCCTTATCTGGAGTTACTGGTAATGACTTTTTCCCGTCTGGTTGGTTACCTGCATTTGCACATAAACAAGGCAAAAGGCACGACGGCATGCTCACATCTTCTTTGTAATAGGTCATGAGGTCCAAATAATTTCAATCACCTGAGGCTCTTGGTATTAAATGACCAGCTAATGCTAAAATAGTGTTTTTAAAACATGGGCACATTTTAAAAATATGCATTGGACAAATTAATGGTTTTATAACTCAAAAATAAAATAAAGTTTTCTCTATTTTTTTTGACACGAGGATTATCTTTCTTGACCTCTCTTTAATACGTCCAAAGCTTCGCCCATTTGTCCTGGCATTCTGGTGGGGAGAGAACATGAGGAGCGGAAGACTCATCAGCTGCCCAAGACCCTTTGTCTGGAGATCATGGAGAGGAAAAGGGAAAATCTGAACACATGATTTGTCAAGAACTCAGTCGATTGCATATGTGTCATTTCTTTCTTTGTTTATATGTTTTTTAATTAACTTGTGTAGCTATTTGATATCCTAAAGAAAATTATTGACCTTCAATTTGATTCAAGTCAAAGGAAAGGAATGAAAACATCACATAAAAAATAGTGTTGTTTTATCAATGAATAAGCAAACTTTTCTCCAGAAAGAGACAGACAGTAAATATTTTAGGCTTTGCAGGCCATATAATATCTGTGACAGCTACTCAATTCTGCACTTGTGGCCCAAAAACAACCATGGATAACATAAAAAAAGAATGGGAGGCACTGTCCCAATAAATTTATTTATGGAAATCTAAATTTCTATAATTTTCACATCACAAAATATTCTTTTCTGATATTTCTACGCCACTTAAAATATGAAAATAACTCTTAAATCAGGGACTGTAAAAATCAGGTGGTAGGTAGATTTGGTCTATGGGCAATCGTTTTTCCAGCCATGGCTTTGACGAGCTACTCCAATTTTAAGTAGATATTGAATAAAAAAAAGGCCATGTTTCACCTATATTTCTAATTGAAGAGTTTCCTAACAGAAACATGCTTTATAGTTATTCAAAATCTTTATTAAAAACATTAAATGAGTTTATGCTACTATGACTTCATTCTGAAATATTTTTTCACAATTAGTTTGAGAAACTTTCAATGTACCAATTTCAGTCATAACAGTCTTCAAGGTAGACTGTATTCTGACTCTATATTAAGTTCACCAATATTTCTGTTATCTGAGACTATCTTTTAGGTTACTTAATGGTATTTGCCAGCCAGGTGTGGTGGCACACAGCCATAATCCCAGTGACTTGGGAGGCAGAGGCAAGAGGATCTCAAGTTCCACAGCAAAGGTAGATGGAAAATATAAAAAGAGTCTGGGAATGCAGCTCAGTTGTAGAGTACTTGTAAAATATATGTGAGGCCCTGGGTTCACCTCTCAGTACTGAAAACACACACACACACACACACACACACACACACACACACACACACACACAGCTAATGGTTTCTGCTTTCTGCTGAACTAATAGAAACCCACAGTTTGCCAGAGGTAGGAGTGGATCACTGGAGGAAAAGTAGAAGGAATAGAATTGGCTTCTTGCCTATGTAATTTGGATAAGAAGTTCCAAAATGCATATGCTAATTATTCCATCTACTCTGAGTTGTAACACATTTCAAAATAATTTTATTCTTTTTGGAAAGAACTCTCTTACCCCACTGATCAAACTTGATATTTATCATCACTATTGTTTTCAATGTTGTAGTAAAATCTTATCTGAATGGCCCACAGAACAATTTCATTTTCCCCTTAAAGTTTAGTTTGTTTAAAGTCATTGGGAAAATTTTAATTTGATACAGTTTATGGGGTATATCTTTGAAAGTATCTTGTTCCTGTGGCTGATAATCCATTTATTACGGTGATGGTGGTTAGTGCTTTGTCCAAGTACTATACAACTCTACTACTACAAAAGGATTCACTGCTCATACAGTGGAAATGGGTAAGTCCCTCATTAACTTTAAAGCCTCTTGTGCATATGCACATGAACAACAATAACAATACAACCATTCCATTTGACTCCCCTGAGATAGCAGCTAACTACATTGCTTTAGGAAGTATATGGAAGACCTGGGTTCGATCCCCAGCACTGCAAAAATGAGAGAAGGATGTGGCAATCCTTTCCTGAAGCAATCCTGAAACAATCAGCCAAATCTGTGAGGATTGCTGTGAGTCAGACCTGACTCAATGGCACCCAACAACAACAACAACAACAACAACGTAAATCAGTACACCAAACCAATAATTAAAAGAAGCTCTAGAAGCAAAGTTCTGATTTGTAGCATTTACTGATTTCGATGGCATGAATAATGTCACCATGGCTCTTTTCCAGCTACCAAGAAATATCTCTGAACATAGAATAGGGTGAGAGGCATGCTCATGGTTTTATTAAGCCAGTATGAGCTGGCTGCATGGTATTGTGTAGAGAAATTATAGTGATTTTTCTGCTGATATTCAGAAGAGGGACTGAAAATCAAAAGTCTTTCCCATGTTTACTTCCTCTAATATTATCTATTTCTACAATAAGGTCCTCTAAATGGTAAAAATATTATAAAATGCTGAATTTAAAACACAGCTTTAAGAGAAAATACAAATAAAGCTCTTGGCATTAGTAAAATTGAAGATGGTTACTTTCAATGAGAGGAACTTCTAGAAGAGAAATGATCCTTCTAAATGTCAACAAAATTAATTTTCAAGGCATAGCTTTTCATTAGTTCATTTTTTCTTTTATCAAATCATGGCAATTCAAATATACTGTTAAAACACATTTCTTTTATGTGTGGTTTTTAAATTCTTATTTTTTCCAATGTTAACTTTTACAGTACACCATAGCTTTTATAAATGCAAATTTGATTGATTGCAATGATTCATGTAGTCTAAAGAGGGCAAGAACACCATGCTATTCTATTAATATTGATTTGCAGCAAGAGTGGTAGATGTTCATGGTAAGGAAAAAAGAAATCTATGGGCTCACTTATAAAACTATGGCCTTAAAGCTTATCCAGCTCAGTGAACAGGACTTTCCTTTTATATGTATGGCTTATCTTGGCTTCATCAGTAAGAGAAAGAAGGCTTTCCTTGCTTTACATTCAGAGTTACTACACTGACTTCACTTAACCTGGATAGAATGCTATCAACATGTAAATTATCACTGGATAGGATATGTAAACTCTAAAAATAAAACTGCTTATATTAGAATCAACTATAACCTTCTTGAGACTGCACTTAGAAGCTCAACAGTTCATCCAAACTTTGATGGTCCTATATGGATCTCAATTTCTGGTTCTAGAAATCTGCAGAGGATGTAAGTGCAGAGTGATTGCTTAATGGCAGATGGACAGGAGCTTAAAAGAGCAGCAGCAATATGGAAATGTACTCTTCGAGGGAAGGTACCAAATTTCCTACCTCAGTTTAATGTGATGGTTATTTAGGAATATAGTAGCTGATTTATGATTGCATTTAAAGGCATCAAGAGGCTAGTTAGATGATGAGCTCTACCGGGATTTCCTAGAAATGAAAACAGTGAAACTCAATCTTAAGGAATGTCATTGTGAGGCAAAAGAGCCAAAAAGACAGTGAAGAGTTGAAATATATGTAGAAACCAGAGGAGTAAAAATTCATAATGTTTCAAAAAGAAAGTAGCTAAAGGCAAAAGGGAAATAAGATACTTACTTCGGGAGGAAAGAATATTGGTTCTGACAAAGAAGATCTTTGGAGACCCTGAGAACAGTTAGAGTAAGAAATATGAATAATTTATGGTGAGGAGTTGATGTGGTATATTTAGTACTGTTATTGTTGTTAGGTGCTGTTGAGTCAGGTCCAACTCATACCTACCCCATGTACAACAGAACAAAATACTCTCCGACACTGTGCCATACCCAGCACTGTGTCAGAGCTTCTCTGCTATTCACAGGATTTTCAATGGTGGATTGCTTTGGGATCGGGTTGCCAGGTCCTTTCCCCTAGCTGTTGTTCACAGGCCATTTCCCATGCAAGGACTAACCAGGTCAACCCTGCTTAGCTTCCAAGATGAGGCAGGATCAGATGCCAGTGTGCTATGGCTGCAGACATATTTAGTAGTAGGTTTTGGAATAAAGGAACTTTGGGACCACTAATAGACAGTCACATTCAAGGACAGGGAATAAAGAAGGATGCTAGGTAAGAATACATTGAAAGAGCTGGAGATTTCAGGGCTTGATGGTACCTTATAATGAAACATGTCTATGTTCACAGGGTGAATGTGAAGGTATTAATGGCTGGAATGGAAAGGAGAATGGGAAGGCAGAGGTAATGTCAGCAAATATAGGCTAACACTGTGTACACTGACTTTCCCTTACATGTTTAAATTTTATAAAATCAAAACAACAAATGCCAAATGAGATCCTAAATGCCTTCCCAGTGCATGAACCCATCCAAGCACTCCCAAAATCCGTAGTTATACAAAGATGAAAGTCTATACTTCAGCCTTTCAGATACATTACCATAAGACATTCAGAAGGCTCAATCTAAAAGAAGACATCCTAATTTCCATAATCAGACAGACTCCATTAGATCATGAGGGGCCTTCAGCTCCCAGAAGGACTAGACAGACAGAAGTAATTTGGTTCTACTTCTGGTAGGCAATAGTTATTTCTAATAATGACTATTAACTTGCCCCATGAAACTTACAAGGCAAAAGGGACTCTGCAGATGCAATATCTGGATGTATTCCATCTAATTACCTGAGTCAATAAAGGACTGTGGTTGGAGACCTATATGAGAAAAGATGGGGCAGAAAGGATTTGAAGGGAATGTGAGATATGGGAGGCCTCTAGAAGTTGGAAAGAGCCCCTTAGTCCTGTAATTGCAAGAAATTGAATTCAACCAGCAATCCCCTAATACAGGGAAATATTGTCCACTAGAGACTCTAGTAAGCAATACAGTCCTGGAGGTGCATTGATTTATCCCAGTGAGACTGTGTCAGGCTTTAAGTATTTAATTGTAAGATGATGTTGTTGTTAGGTGCCGTTGAGTTGGTATCTGACTCGTAGCAACCCTACCTACAATAGGCAAAACACTATTGTCAGTGCTTCTCTGCTATTCATAGGGTTTTCGGTGGTAGATTGGTTTTTGGGAGTGGGTTGCCAGGTCCACCTCCCAAGCCTATAGCACCTGGTGTTTCCAGGTGGTCTCCCATCCAAGTACTAACCAGGCCCAACCCTGCTTAGCTTCTGAGATCTGACAGGATTGGATGCCACAGGGCTATGGCTGCAGGCAATTGTAATATAGTAAATACATATTAAAGTTGTTAAATTTGTGGTGAATTCTATGACAGAAACAGAAAACTCACACATAATATATTCCTGAAGTATCTATGGGAGTAGATCATTAATAAATATCAAAGGACAGAAATGCCAGCTACCAATGACTATTGGGTTCCTATCACTTGAATTTATAGAGATGATATACATTTGATATTAGCTTCCATGCCTTCCTCTTAACTCCTTTGGTTCCCCCAAGGCTTCCATCTAGGTTTTGGCAGGCAGTGTACTACATGTTGGCAACCAGAAGCACTAAGCTAAGCCATGTAATAATGATAACACCACTACCACCACCACTAATAATAATAATGATAATGATAATGATAATAATAGCAATATCCTATGATAAACGTTATGAAGAAATCTACACCAAATCTGTTTTTAGGTGGCATTGAGTCCAATTCTATGTACAACAGAATGAAATACTACTCAACACTGTGCCATGCCCAGAACTATTGTCAGTGCTTCTCTGCTATTCTCATAGGGTTCTCAGAGGTGGCTTATTTTGGGAGTGGATTGCCAGGTCCTTCTCCCTAGCCTGCAGCATCTGGTGTTCCCAGGCCATCTCCCATCCAAGGACTAACCAGGCTGATCCTGTTTAGCTTCCAATATCAGGTGGGATCAGATGCCAGGGTGCTATGGCTAGAGACACACCAAGTCTAATGAGGCATAAAAGAGGAAGCAACCAGCTTATGCCAAGGGATAGCAGGAGAGAGGATGCAGAGTTGTTTCCTGGGATTTGAAATGGAAAAAAAAAAAGAAAAAAAATTTGAAGTTTGGACAAACTGGTGGGACATTTCAGTAAAGTCATGAAGAGGTGGCAGGACAATGGCCTCTCTTCACTCACATTCTGGATGAATGGGAATAAAGCATGTTTGTGGCAGGAAGCCAAAAATATTGTTAAATGACATTCAGGGTTTATATCATGCAAGACTTTCTGTGACAAAAGAAGGGATCTATAAACAATAGGGAAGCTACTGCAGAATTTTAAGCAGAGGAAACAAAACTATATTTACCCTCTGGGGCACCTTGAAGGACAAATGGAGGTAGGTTAAGTAGAAGTAAAGAAACACATTGGGAGCCCATACAGTAATAATTATGCAAAAATTAATTAAGGCCTAAGGCAAAATGTTAGACAAAAGGTGAAGATACGGAAGTATTTCTTTAGAACGTATTAGAGTAGATGAACTTGCAGGTGAAGGGTGGTTGAGAAAAAAGTCAAGGATCATCACTAACCATCATGGTCATCGCCATAATTCTTGCTGAGCCTTAACACATGCATGTCATCGCTGAAAGCTTTTACTTCAATTCTGTCAGGTGACCTGCACAAACACACTATGAGAAAATATGATTGTTACATCCCTTTCATTGTTGAAATAAACTTCAACTGAAATTTCAAATGACAAAGCAACTTCCTCTATGTCACACTGAAATCAAAACTTTAGCAGTTGACCTCAGAACTCA
The DNA here is from genome assembly GCA_007922755.1 of Pedetes capensis. Lineage (NCBI taxonomy): Eukaryota > Metazoa > Chordata > Mammalia > Rodentia > Pedetidae > Pedetes > Pedetes capensis. The sequence goes on along the minus strand of VMDO01014188.1, from coordinate 6,721 downwards.
GTTGCTTCAAAAGCTATGCTCTTTATCCACTATTCTCATTGCCTCCCCAAGGCTCATATCCAAGTTTCTGGCTTGGGTGACTGGGTGGATGGGGTACCTCTAGTAAGAAAAATCAACAAAGATAGATGAGTAGCCAGAGGGTAGAAGTATATTTGATTTGGGACATTTGGGGTTGAGGTGCCTATAAGACATCCAGGCACAGAACCAAAAAAAGGGCCCCTGGTTTTCTGGGTTCTTGGAGAGTTTCTGGGTTCCTGGGTTCTTGGAGAGGTATGGCTAAAAGATACCCGTTTTCTGTCTCATCCTCATGCTGGGTCAAATGGCAGTGTAACTAGCACACATAGGAAAAAATGAGGGACAAGAAATGCATGGCTGTGATACAGATTAATTTCAGAGATAAAAAAGAAAATGTGTCCCCAGATCTCCAAGGTAGTACAATATCGCCATCTACTGAAATGGCTGCCAAGGACAATATATCTTCCTAGTCACTTTAAAACTTAACTGGGGTGTTAGGGTGGTACCTCCCAGGCACTCCTCAGTTCTCCTTCCCCTTAATCTGCTGCAGACAGCTGCTCTTTTCTCACAGTTTTCTGCCCAGTGGCTTGTAAGTCATAATTGGGATGCACAGCAATATTGGAACTTCACTGGTGTACAGAAGCTGGAAATCCAATCTCTTATTCCTCATTTCTTAACTGTCATTGTCTTTGCTTGGTTTCTTTTTACCTGGTATTGGCTATGGTACTGACACTTATTTCCCTGCAGGGAGTTATACTTTTTGAGACTCAGCTTTGTCATATCTAAACTGGAGCTGCTGATCTTTACTTAACAGTGCTATTCTACAACCAAACTTGTTGTTGTTGTTGTTGTTGTTGTTGTTTGGGGGGGCTGGAGATGGAACCTAAGATCTTATCCATGCTAAGCAAGTGCTCTACCACTGACACATATCCCTAGCCCTAACAGTGATATTTTTTATACCAAAAGTAAAAAGGAAATGATATATAGGAAACATACAGGCACATCTTAATAATGTTTTGTACCTCCCAACAACATTTAGAAAGGACATGACAAATAAATGGAAAGTTGTATAAAATAAAAACAGAGAACAGAGGCAGCAGTATTTGTCAGAGGAAATGCAGAGACTTTATGAAGTAACAAGTTTTCACAGGCCCAAACAAAAGAGAAAGGAACTAATATGAAAATACATTAAAGTAAGAGAATTACAAAAAAACTATTTAAATGTGACAAATTTTTCGTTTTAATTATATGAGAACATATATAATAGAAGCAAAGACTAGTAAATGTAGATGATTTCTCTCAAGAATGAAGCTTGATAAATGAAAAATAAAACCATTTATGTATTTAAACAAAGCAGAGATTCAGGTGATTGTCACATTACTGTGACTCCTGCTTTCAGAAATATAATTGCTCTGACCTTGGCTTTGGATGTGCATGCTGCCATTTAGTGCATTTTCTTGGATATTCATTCATCAAGTATTTATTACTCATTGCAAGGTGTGAGGCAGTGTGCTAGAAGCAATTTTGCTTTTTCTGTACGATGGGCATTATTGTGACTTGAGTAGGGTAGGGCTGAAGGATTTATTTAGGGACTGTATAATTAGATTCACTCTAGTAGTGTGAGAAAGTCTCAACTTTTCTAATTTTGAATATGCTGGATATAAGAAGAGTCAAAGGGAGGACCCCAAAGTGGTGGCCACTCATACTTACTGCCCTGTTTAGCTTTGGGACTGTGATGAAGAGGTTGGTAAATGGTCCTGGATGTGGCAGGGACATCATCCCTACCTTTCAAGCTATGTGGATGTCTATGCAAAAGAAAAATGTACATTGAAATGATGGAGAAAAAGATAAAGGTCAAAGTAGGCACATAAGGGAGAGAAGTATCTTGGGCAAAAGGCATAACACACATACGGAAAGAGGAACCATCTTAGGGTTTGAATCTGACTAAATGAAATACTCTGAATGGATTTGATAATTCTTCGCTGTTCAAATGGCAAAAAGGTTTTTTGATTATGAAGATGACTTAAAAATTCAACTGACTACCACACCAAATTAAAGGAGATACTGTTATCAGCCCATGGTTCTGCCAGCTTGGAAATGAGAGACAGGGCTGTATACTTGCTACTTGATTATTTAGGCAGCTGTATGTGATTAATAGTTCAAATAATGAGCAGTGTGTATTAATACTTGTTGTTGTTAGGTGCCATCGAGTTGGTATCTGACTCATAGCGACCCTCATAAGGTTTTCAATGGCTGACTATTTTGGGATTGCCTTGGGAGTTGATTGCCAGGCCCTTCTCCCACTTTTGCGGTGCTGGGAATTGAACTCCCGGGACCTCAGAGACTGCAGCATAGCACTCTACCAACTGAGCCAAATCCCAGCCTGTATTAATACTATCATGTCCAAAATTGCTAGTTTTTTGCAAGTATTGCTAGCCAACCTTCATGACATCTCTGTTTCATGGAACATAGGGTCTGCATGAGTAGGGAAAGGCCTTGATGGGAAGAGGGGTGCTTTGCCGTAAAGACTAAATGCAGGAAGGTCATGTCTGTTGATCTCTACTATTCTCTTCTACAGTCCATATATTATTCCCTTCAAAATAAACACTCAATGACGAAAGATTCAACATTTAATTTCCTTCTAGCTTTTTTCAGGATCACTTAATTGAACTCTCATTACAGGTAAAAATCAATTCTTTTCCAATTTTTTAACTGAAAATTGCCGTAGCACACAGATTCCAACCATATTTTAATGAAGTCTTTTATTAGAGCTGGGCTTCTATTGATACATGTGTAGGAGCTCTCAGGCTTCCCATTAGAGGCCATACTCTGGATGGGTTTATAACTTGGAAGTAAACCTTTTCACCAGGTTGAAGTAGGGCAGAAAAGGTTTTAGCTGTAAGAGTACTTTGTTATTTCATAATAATAAATCAATTTTCCTTCAGGATCAGAGTGCAATAACAATTTTCTTCCAATGCTATCTCCTTGTATTTCTCTAGGTTTATATAAATGACCACCTTTCACACATTTTTATCTCTAAAAAACATTCATTTAGGGTCAGGGAGAAGGGTTCAAGAGTAAGGCAGTTGAACATTTTGTGTACGATGCTAACATAATACTTTTAAAGGACAGATTTTGCACAGAGGAGAATCTCTATACCAAAGGCACATACTGTCTCTGATCCAACCAGCCTTCTTATAAATGCATTCTGTTGGCCCCTATGGGGACCAAACAAGTGTCTGGGGATGGGTTGGAAGGTGAGGTTGTTCTAGCTAAACTTCTCACCATCAACTGAAAGTCAACAAAGGATAGGTCCCAGGAATGAAAGTCAGTACTGGGATCTGAATACAGGGAAGAGAGTCTCCTATTAAATGATAATACCATCATTTTCATAGAAGAATCTCCTCTTACAGTTCAGGAACACACATTTAGAATCTTTAAAGGGGGTGGTGTTGATTTCAGATTCCTACTCTAGATTCTTTATAATTACAGGGAAACTTAAAATGAGTCCTGGGTCAGCACACTATGCCGCAGAGCCTATATAATCTCATGCAATTTTACTTAATTAGCCCTCCTCAATCCCTCTACCAGTAAGCTCTTTATTTTTGACAAACTTTCTACCTATTTCGTGAATTTGTTGTATTCTTTCATATTTAAATGTTTTCTTTTCTTCTGAGTCATGCAGGATCAGAGTTGGTGGTAGTACTTTTTAAAGTATAAATGTATGCACCATCTCTCTTCTGAAGGATGCGTATTTAATTGGATGCATCCGAATTAAACAGCTTCTCAACCAGTACAACTAGTCCTCACTGCTGCTGTTGGCAGCCAAACAACTATCATGGTCGTTGCCAGACCTTATGGTTGCTGTGTTCCTCTATTCCTTTTCATGTATCACTGCCTTTCAGTCTCAACCATGCTAGGTGCCTTCTTTAACATAAATTGGATGGGATTTTAAAACATCATTTAACACCAACAAAAATCCTTTTTACTTCTTGACAACCCAGAGAAATGGATTCTTCTCAAAGAAAACAGATTGCTTTAAAAACGACATGTCACAACTAAATGGTCATGCTACCAAGCTTTATAATAAAAGGTATTAACCCCCTGGGATTCTTAACCTGACCTCTATTTTGCTGTCTTTATTGTAGTCCTTGGTAAAGTAGTTGCAGGTATCTGGCTTAGAGGCTACAATTATGCAGAAAGAAAGGTCAGAGAGTCAAGATGGCTGCAAAGATGAGCAGTTCACATTCTCCTCCACCCTCTTCCCCCGCCCAATAACCATCTTGTCACACTGCCTACAAGCAAAGCTCCTTTTGCTTATACGCAGCTCTGAAAATTATGCTTATTATTGCCATGATCTCAAAAAGGAAAATTATTATTATTATTCATTCCCATGGCCTACTTTCACACTGAACAATTATGACTTCAGATGAGAAATAACAGTTTCATGTCAAAATGCTCGTACATTTATGGAAATACATAGCTGTCATTCTGCATAAAATTAGAAGCCTTCAATTTTCATTTCAAAATCATTCTTCATGCAAATAGTGAATACAAACAAAAAAAAAAACTTGTATAGCTGGTTTTAAATGTAGCATTCTATCCTAATAACAAAATTTCCAGCCAAAGCAGTTAATTAACAACTAAATCATGATAACCCTGTCTTTGTGTATGTTTTATAAACGGTGAGCTGTCAATAATTCATATATGAATGACAAAGAGGGCAACAAAATGAGTACCTTAGAGCCTTGGTTTTAATGGGATATGGTAGCATTGCAGAGTTGAAATATTCCTAAAAATCTTAATGCCTTTCTCTAACAGTTAAAAAAATACATATACATACATAAATATAAGGAAGAAAAGCATATTTCACAATAAACTTTCCCTTATCTATAATTTTGAGCAAAAGTTATTTGGAATCAACTGTTCATATTACTAAAATGCTATAATATATTATACTTCATTATGTATTCAAATATAAGCATATATTAAAATGAACACAACCCAAAAATGCATTCACTGCTACTTAGTTTATGATGTTCTGGATGTATTTCAGTACCTTACTGTGCTTTAGGATATCTATTACCAAATCAATTATTTTTGGACTGGGAAGTTCAGCTATGCCTGTAATTGAGTGTCTTGGGAATAGAATAAAGAGAGGATTGTAATTCACAAGGATTTTACTACCTGCCTCGTATGTGTGAATTATACATATCAACATATACTACCGTCATTTGCAATCAGCATTTCCTATGGTCCCAAATATCCACATTATTTTAAGGAATGAGATATAATTAAAATATCAGTTAAAATCACTTAGAAAGTTTCAACTAAAACCATAAACTATTTCTTTGAAAAGAACTCATTTTTTAATTAAGGTGGCAGTGACAGAAAATTTTATGCTATTTTTATTGTTGTCAAATATTCTGGGTGAAAATTCTTTACAAATACAAGTTGATAATTTTTTTAAAGTTCTTAAAATAATGATAGAGCTTGGAAAGATGTCTTTCAGAGTTGATTATTTTTAGAAAGCAAAAATATGTTCCACCAGTATATTTTTTAAAATGATATGAAATTAGTGTTAAAAGTACTGTAATATATGTAATACAATGTAATATATTGGATGAAACATTGCATACAGAGCCCAGGGATGTGATTTTCTCTTAGAAATTTGTCTCTAATTAGCCTTGGCCCTTTGGCAAGTTACTAAAGAAGTTCTCAAAGTTTTAGTGAGGTGGAAACTGCGAATTAGATAATATTCTTCAAGACTTTTCCAATTCTACAATTTAGAATAATTATTTAAATGTTTTGGGCAAAATTTACCAAATATTCTTTTCCCAGTGATCACTAATAGTACATATATATTTTGACAAAACTTAGTCCTTTCATTTAAGTATTTATTTCCAATGGTGAAAGAAGTCAACAAAAAAATTAAGCAAAGTAGTATGCAGCCTGAATTCTGAACTATTTAGGCTTCCAGAACCATAAAAGCTTGCTGTTGCCGTTAGGTGCTGCTGAGTCAGGTCCAAATCATAGTGACCCTATGTACAACAAAACGAAACCCTCCGTGGCGCTGCACCAGGCCCAGCACTAAGGCAGTGCTTCTCTGCTATTCATCATTTTTTCAATGGATGATTACTTTGGGATTGTTTTGGGAGTGGGTTGCCAGGAACTTCTCCTATTTTTCCAACACTGGGGATTGAACCCAGGGCCTCAGAGGGAACAGAGAAGCACTCTGCCAGCTGAGCTAAACCCTAGCCCCTAGAAAGAGAGGTAGAATTTTAAAAACCTTTTTATTGTGATCAAATGAACACATACTGACCATTGAGAAAGAGCACACCCATCATGCATGGTGTTCACAAGGCTTTCTAAAGGAACAATATTTAAGGATTATAAAGTCGCTCAGAAACATACTTTATCTTGGATGGGATGAATAAACTATTTGTTGTTAGGTGTCATCAAGTCAGCCTGACTCATAATGACCCTCATAGGGTTTTCAATGGCTAATTGTTTTTTTTATTAGAAATTTTTAATGTACATCATAATGTGATTCATTTTGACATGCTTTTCGTTGTGACAATTTTCATATATGCAATTTGATAAGCATTATTCATATAGGTTACCCCTTACCCTCCTCTATGTTTCCCCCCTCCCCCCTTCCTATCTAAGTTTCCCATCCAAGTCTTCTCTATCTTTTACTATATAG